>NW_006534098.1:166147-181187 GCF_000186305.1 Python bivittatus
TTGGGCGGGGGGGTGGGGGGCAGAGGGAAAAAACTGTTTCCAGCCTCTCCTCTGACTTCGGCTGCAGAAGCTCACAAGCCTGGCTTCCCTTCCTCTCGAGAGCTACATTTCCTGCACATTTTGTCCAAGCCCATCTGAGAGTAGAGCTGAAAGATCAGCTCGGCAGAGGATAATAATCTGTGTTGTGGCTGGTTAGGTGAATTGTTATTTTGTCCGTCACTCTGGCTCGGGGATGGTGAGAACGTGACGCCTGCCGTTTTCTGGGCTGTTCCACTGCCCCCAATCACAGAACCCTTCAAGGAGGCAGGTCTGGGAGCTGCACGTTCTGCTTCAAAGCTTGCTTACGCTCAGGTGCATCACCATCAGGCCTTCCAAAGCGTAGATGGGCATCTCTGTATTTGATTGCTAGGCACGTGTTTAGCTGGAGCATAGTTGCAGCGCTTAGAGGGTTCCCCATGGCTTGCTCGCGGCCAATCAGACCTCAGTCAAGGCAGCAGCTGAGTCAACACAGCCCCAGCCCTTGTGACTGAGAGCAGGAAGTAGAATCCAAGTGAGAAGCAAGACTTTGCCCTGGGGAGGGTGACACGCGGGCTGTGCCATGCGCCCCATATTTCTTGCGGTCAGTATCTGAACTTTCCTTCCCACGGAGCGCCACAACAGATTCAGGCATTAGAGCTTGCTTTCTTCTCCCCCTCCCTGGCAGAACCAGCTGAAAAGGGCTCGCTTCACAATTGTGGATGGCAAATCAGGGAAAGGTATCAGTTTCAAGGATGTTGCAGGCATGCACGAAGCCAAGACAGAAGTCAAGGAATTTGTGGATTATCTGAAGGTAAAAACCATAACTTTCCTTGGAAAATGGACAGGCCAAGGACGGGATCCTTAGGGGAAGCTGCAGACCAATTTTTGCCTCATCTAGGAATGTGGCAAGGCCTTTTCCCCGGGTTTCCAAGAACTGAGAAGTGTTCCTCCCAAGACACGTTCAGACAAAGGAGTCTGTAGGAGGGGCTACAAAATGTTTTTCGCCCCCTGCTGCATGTGTGGGAAAGAGGACCTTTGAGAACGGCCCCTTGTTCCTCTGGCGTTCTCTGCTCCATCCCTTTCTTTTGATTCTAGAGTCCGGAGCGCTATCTGCAGCTGGGTGCCAAAGTGCCCAGAGGTGCCCTCTTGCTTGGGCCACCGGGCTGTGGCAAGACCTTGTTGGCCAAAGCAGTGGCTACGGAGGCACAAGTGCCGTTCCTGGCGATGGCTGGCTCCGAGTTTGTGGAGGTGATCGGTGGTGAGTCTGAGGGTGTCTTGGAGCCACCTGGGGGAAGGAGAGGCTTTCCAGAGGTCTCTGGCTCTTGATGCAGAGCAGAAGTTGGCTGGAGGCTCCTGGCCCGCCAGAGGGGGGCTTCAGCCAGTTTCCAGGCATCTCCTTGGGGTGGGGCAGTGGGGCGGGTGGCAAGGCTTGTGCACCTCTGGGGAGATTTCTTTCTGGAGCATCCTCCCTACAACTGATCCGAAGACTTGAATATTTCTTAGAAACATTCAGTGAGAAAATTCAGTGAGTTGCTACTGAGTCTCTCCTGAAAGCGATTTTTCAAGTATCTTGTTCTGCAGGGAAAGAGCACTTTGCTGTTCGGGAACCGCAAAGCTTTCCCACAAAGACCTGTTACTGATCCGCTGCTGCTGCTGCTCCTTCCTACATGCTTCCCTCTTACTGATCCTCCACCACCTCTGACCGTAGAAAGCTTGTGCTGGGGCCCCAAGGTCTTTCCGGGGGTTGGGTGGCTCTGTAGAGAACACTTCTCTCGAGGGGCTTCCCAGACCCCAGAGGAAGCACTGGAACTTCTGCTAGCCACGCTTCCTGGGCTCCAGTGGCCTCCTTGGTGCTCCTTTGCTCTCTGCTGGCACCTGGCAGAAACCGGCCCTGCTACAAATGCACACAGCAGCCTGTGACTTTGCTGGGCTGAGCGTTGTCACGGTCCCTATCCAACAGGAGCAGAAGCTTGAGGGCCAAGTTTCCCTTCCTTCGATGCAACCGAGGGAATCCCTTGGCCAGCACTGAGAGTAACTCCCACTTTGCCTATCTGTAGGTCTTGGCGCTGCCCGGGTGCGGAGTCTCTTCAAAGAAGCCCGAGCTTGTGCCCCATGCATTGTCTATATAGACGAAATAGACGCGGTGGGGAAGAGGCGTTCGACAAACATGTCTGGCTTCTCCAACACAGAAGAGGAGCAAACTCTGAACCAGCTGCTGGTAGAAATGGACGGTCAGTTTTTCATGGCAAAGTGTTTGAAGTCCAGGGTCTTTTCTTCCCTCCCAAGAAGGAGAGCTCTTCCCCTCTCCTGACTATGGCATTGAGCCTCAAATATGCCTCTTCCCTCCCCGCCCCATTTCTGGATCATTTTCCTAAGCTGCTGCCTGTTTCCTTAGATCTGGAGGTCTGGGCTTCCCTTAATTGTCAGATTTGATGTTTTTCTCTGCTCCGTCTCCTTTGATGAGTTTCTGTTTGTCGGCAAGAAGGGAAGACGAAGGCTGCGCTTGACACTGCCGGCCACGGAGATGACAGTGAAACGTGCCATCCAAGATGGGCAATTCATGCCTCTCCCAGGGAAGCAGAGCAGTTCAAGGAGTTCCTCCTGCTCTAATTCTCTTCCTCAGTGCTTCAGCCAGGACAGTTCCCAGGCTCGGGCAGGAAGGAGGCTCTCCGTGTTTTCTGGGGATTCTTTTGAAATCCCGCCTGCAGCACGAAGGCCAGCTGGGGGATTCTGGGCCAGTCGCTCGGTCTCAGCCCAACTCACCTCACGGGGTTGTTGTGGGGAAAATAGGAGGAGGAAGGAGCTAGGGTTAGGGTTTGTATGGTTTGTTCGCCTCCTTGAGTTATTTATAAAAAAATAACAAAGGTGGAATTAAATCTAAAATCTAAAAAAATATAAAGACTAAGTCACTTCAGGGAAGGGAGGCACATAGTAGTGTGGGGAAGATGGCCAGCCTGCCCTCCAGCCAGTGACCGATAGAGGGGGAGGCCTCCACAGAAGCAGCTTTGCTTGAATTAAGCAAAAGTCCTGCCCGATACACGTTAGAGGCGGCAGAGCCAGCCACTGTCTGTCTGGTCTTCTGGATCGATGCAGCAGCATTGCCTGGTTTATAGAGCTGTAAGCAAACGAATCTCTCTGCTTTTAGAAGGATTGCTGCTTAGACTGACTGAGAATGGGTCAAGTTCAGACGCTGGCGTGTGAGCGCTCAGTCCACTCTCTGGTTCCCTGCTCCGAGTATGTTTGGCCAGTCTCTGTTCCTCAAGCTTCTGTGGCTCCTTCTGCCTTACATTTGAACCTTGCTTTGAAACGTTAGTGCCTTTTCTAAGAGCCAGGCATCCCAGATAGCAAACCTTGTGATGGTCGGGAAGCCCGTTTTTCCAGACAAATGCAGGCAAGCAGGTAGCCCTCTTACATCGCTGTCTCCTTGATTATATTTGGCATCCACCTTTCCTGACAGAGAAGGTGACAAAATATGGGCTGGACCATTAGATGATTATAAAGCTAGTTGACCAGTTCTTCATCAAGAAGAGTTGTACGGTCATGATAAAAAAAAAAAAAAAAAGTCCTCATCATTCCACACTCTTCTTATTGGCCAGACCCACTTGGAGTACTGTGTCCAGTTCCAGGCATTGACAATCTGGTGCGTATCTGGAGGAGAACAAAAGGATAGGGCGCCTGGAAGGAAGAAATTATGTTGGAGGCATTGTGTATGTTTAGCCAGCATGTGCTGAGGACTAACACTTCTGCACAGAAACTAAAAACTGTAGTTTGAAGATTGGTGTCAGGTCTTGGAATTGTAAAGGCTTGGCCTGCAGAGTTAAGTCCCACAGGCTTACATCCGTGGATTTGTGGCCATTGGAAGACAGTAGTGCTGTGTGGATCAGCTTCATTCAAGGGGCTCCCAGCTGCTGCTGCTGCTCCTTTTCCTTGCTTATTATGCTGCAAAGTGAAGTGAGAAACTGGATGGTAGTTTCTTTGGGGTTTGCCTCTCCGGCACCCTGAGAGGAGAAGTCCTCAGCTGGGCTGGTGTTGAGCAAAGTGGCAAAGACAAGTTCCTTCTGGCTGCAGTACCAACATTGTTCTGTCGCCATGTTTGTTTCAAGAAGCGGAAAGAGTTTACAGGGCTGTTTTGCATGAATTGGAAGGAGCCGGACCTTCCATTTAAAAGTGGCAGGCTTCTGGCAAACTGTGGCCCAAAATGCTGGCTGATGCTAGATGGTTGGGGAAGTTGTGGGCTAAGTATGCGGGATCCAGAAGGGGCCAGCATCTTTACAGTTGGAGCTGCCTGCAAAGACTGGGTGGCGTTTTTCCAGTCATACCCCATGTCTGAGTCGTATTTTCAAGAACGCAGCAAGTGGTTTAAAGAGACAGTTCAGAGCCTGGCAGATTTATAATTGTGTGACTCGGGATTTTTTCCCCACGAAGTTTTATGAGCACCTTCCTCCCTAGCTTCTCTCCTCTTACAGTGGCCCAGCATACCACACTGGATTGCCCTTGCACGCATGGCTTGCAGCTGTGCCCATTGCCCAGAGAAGGGCATCTCTGCATCTTTTGCCCATCCCAGTTGTTTCTTTGGTTCCAGTTTTTCTCTTCCGCAGGTATGGGGACCACGGATCACGTCATTGTGCTGGCATCCACCAACCGAGCGGATATCCTGGATAATGCCCTCATGAGACCTGGGAGGCTGGATCGCCACATCTTTATCGATCTGCCCACTCTGCAGGTATGATCATAGATCAGTTGGTCTCAGCCCTCTAAGAGGGCAGCCGTGAGGAAGGCTGGTAGGTCGATGCAGATGTGCACACCCAGGTTCTTGAATCTAAGATCTCCAACTGCATGGGCTGACTTTTGCCTCGATTGCCCTACTTTTGTTGTTGTCATTCAGTCTGGATCCATGTGATCCAGATGTCTGTTTAAAAACAGATAAAGCACAGAGCTTAAACAAGTTTGCTGCTTGTGTCCTCCAGCCGAGGAAGCTGGGTCTGCAAAGAGAGTTGGAGCCGTCTCTGCTCTCCAGCGGATGAGTGCTGAACTCAGGGCACTGGCGTACCCCCATGTAGAGAGGACCCCAACTGCACGTCTCTCTCTCTCCACAGTGGCTTCTTTGGGGCAGAAACAGGCTCCTCTGTTTCAAGAATAGCAGCATCTACTTTTCCTTTTTCTGGCCAAGCTGCCCTGTCCTGGCTGCTCTCTGTTTTGGCATAAAATTCCTCAAATGCCTGATCTGATCTGGCACCAGGAGCGTGAGCTGCGCAGCTGCCCCGAAGGAAGAAGGAGCAGGAAATCCTGGCAGCTGAGCCTGACGCTCTAATCAAGGCCATTGTAACCAGCCAAATGAGTCACTTTCTGGCACAGGGCCAACCTGGTCTGCCGCCCCCCCCCCGCCATTTCCTTCCTTTCATTCATGCGTAGAAGGATGGGGAGCGTTTGAGAGTCTGGATTCCCTGTCTTGGTGCAAGTGGTGTGAGGGTGAAAAGGCTTTGGGGTGAAAGTGGACCGATGAGAGCCACGACCGTTGGGGAAAAGAGGGGCCGGCCGGCCATCTCGGCAGTCACCTTGCTTCGCTCGTTCCCTGTTGAATGAAGTCACGGCTGGGCTGTCGAGGCCGAGGCTTGGTGGCTGCGCCTCGGAAAGTCTCGTCCAAGATCAGGCATCTTTGGCGGAGCGCCCCCTCCTTCGGCAGACATCCTGCCGTGGGGCAGCGAGGGCTGCCTGGTGCAGTCAGGGCCAAGACAGGCTCCTGGAGCGCTTAGCCCCCGGCTCTTAAGGTCAGCTGTGCCCAGGCCGCGACGCTGCAGAGCCTGTACATGGCCCTTTGAATGGCTGAGGGTCTGCCCTCCTTTCCCCAATTGCTGACGGAGTCCCACCCCTTCTGGAAAATCTGGCAGCCCCACCTGCCCGCCTGTCCCGCTTGTGTGTGCCTTCAGGTCCCAAACACTTCTGCTCTCTTCTTTGCAGGAGAGGAGGGAGATCTTCGAGCACCACTTGAAGGGCCTGAAGCTGTCCCAGCCTAGCAGCTACTACTCCCAGCGGTTGGCCGAGCTCACCCCAGGCTTCAGTGGTACGTGTCAGCAGCGAGCTCCAGCTTCTCCAGGCCCCATCCCCCTGAGCCAAAGGGGGCTGAAGCCACATCTGCTGGGCTTGCCCTGCATGCGTGGCTCCAGTTTCTGTGGGGCAGGAGCAGCAGACTCCGTTCTCCAGTTTAGCTTTCAGAAGTCCGTGCAGGGAATGGGAAAGAAGAAGGTTTCACGGTTGTAGCAGTGTGGTAGCCAGGGTTGAACGAAGGGGGAAGAAAGGAGACTCACCTGCTTCTGGAGCCCTTCCACTTTAAACTTAAAACTGGGCTCTTGATCCCAGTTTCCTGTTTGTGCAGAGGGAGCAGAGTCCCCGCCGTGCATTCCCTCTCGCCCCCAGCCCCCACCCCGTAGCTGCTGCCACTTTGCCTCTGTCCACTCCGCCCACACACACCAACTCGGAACAGATGTTCCTCCTCTTCCCCAGCAAACTGTGTAGTCAGCATCGGAGGAGCCCCAGGGCCATGCCGAGCCAGGTTTTCCCAGCTCCCCTCCCAGGAGCACCCTGGGGTTGGGCCTGATTAACTCCTTGCTGTCCCGGTGGAGCACCTCTGGGAGGGCAGCCAGGCCTGGCTTGTGGCTGGAATCCTGCTTAAACAGCACAATCAGCAGCCCGGGCTGTCTGCTCCCTCCTTGAAAAGCCTGTTTCTCATTTGCAGAAGCCTCCTTCCAGCCCACTTCCGAATTCCCACTCCAGCACGCTTGGTTTTCTTTTCTTCTGCCGAACTTTTTATTCTCTAAGTTTTTTAAATCAAACAAAATGCCACGGTTGATGGAAAAGCTTTTAGAAGAGAATTCCTGGATGCTAGCGTTGAATGAGGATTAAATAGAGAAAACCAAATAAAAGGACTGAGGAAGTAGGGAAGATAATAAATATCTTCCAAGGGCAGTGGGGGATAAAAGGGGTGATGTTGTGTTAGCTGCACTGTAAAGATCCTATTAAATCTGTCAGCTGTAGAGGCTAGAATGTTGGACCGGGATGGGGGAGACCCAGATACAGATTCCCACTTGGGAAGCCCCTCAAGTGTTTTTGAACTGGTCACCGTTCTCAGTTCAAAGGGAAAGCCTGCGCACGGCCCTCCGTTCCTGAGAAAAAGTGAGCCGTAATGGAAATAAGGGATGAAAAACAACCGCATTCCCAGAGTTACGTCCTTGTAAATGAGGCACAAGGGCCTTTAAAAATCGTTTTGATTCTTTCCAACATCATAAAATCTTGGAAAGAAATTCTGTAAAGGTACTGGGAACTGCCTGTCTGTCTGTCCAATCGCAGGAGAACCCTCCAAAAACTGAACAGGACCAAAGTTCATGGGGCAGGGGAGAAGCGGGCTGGATTCAGCTGGGGGCTCCAGAGGAAAACATGGCAGAAACTCTCCTCCTGCCTGCATCCCTGTGGGAAGGGGGGCCATTGAGCAGCGGCTCACACAGTTGCTGGCTGCCTCTTTCTAAGCCCCATCCCAGTCACACGATAAGAGCAAATCTTATACAGCCTCCCCTGGACTTCCCAGTTCACACATCCACACGACAACAGACACAGACACCCCCCCCCCAAATACATTACTTCATTATGTAGAATAAAATACTGATGCCATCTACGGGGATCAACAGTAAAGAAGTTGGAAAGAATTCCAGAACCCATTCTCTGCAGGGTTTCTCTACCGTAAATTCTGCCAGATGTTAAATAAAAATGTTTTATTACCTTGCACAACAACAGGAAAATGAACCAGTATGTCAGCTACATTTTCCCCACTTTGTCCAGCTACCAGTGCCTTTACTTGCAGAAAAATGATGAAAAATATTGCTCCCTAAAAAGGTGATTGATCAGAGCCCCCAAGGGTAAGGAGCTTGTGTAAATCCCGAGACCTCCCGAATATCTGTCATATAATAGAACACAGCCCGGGTTGAAGGTTTTTGAATGTTAGAGATGAGAGATGAAACTCTTAGTGGAGCAGTGAATAGATTCACATTCAAGGTCAGATCCAGCAAGAGGAGGCGGTATAGCCACTATTGCACAGACAGGGAAGGCTGCAGCCAAAGAAACATTGGCTGAAACTTAGCTGGTCGGATGGCCAGGAGAAGAGGACCGCCTGCAACTCAAGAGGTGATTGGCTGCCCGGCACTTCCTTCCGCGTTGGGCTGGCAAGTGAGGAGTGGAGCTGACACTTCGCTCTCCCTCGTTGGTCTCACTGCTTGCCCTTTGGGTCTCCTCTTCTAACGTGGTATGCTGGACAATGTGGGTTGCCCCACTGAGGATCCTATCTTGACTTAAGAGTGCCCAGCTGTCTTCCAACTGTTTGACCCTCTAGAACAGCATCTCTCAACCTCGGGAACTTTGAGATGGGTGGGCTTCAACTCCCAGAATTCCCCAGCCAGCCATGAAGTCCACCCATCTCAAAGTTCCCGAGGTTGAGAGACGCTGCTCTAGAAGCCAAGCAAGAGTTGTGGCTTTCTCTCCGCAGGAGCTGACATTGCCAACATCTGTAACGAGGCTGCTCTGCATGCTGCGAGAGAGGGTCATAAATCCATCGACACATTCAATTTTGAGTGCGCTGTGGAGAGAGTAATTGCAGGTAAGGCTTGCTTTCTGGTGGGGGGGGGAGTGTTAGTGTTCTTCAGCCTAGGCACGTGAGGAGAGCTCTGCAGGAAGAGCTGGTTTCACCTGAGCAGGCCCTCTAAGAGGCCATCGGCCAAGCAAAGCATGTGGGGTCCCAGTCCTGGTTGATTTAGGATCAGACGTGGACCACGAGGCTATCAGACGTGACAATCATCTCTGGTACGTCACGCTTGGAGAAAAACATGCACGACGTGCCTTGGCCTTGACAGGAGTTCTCTAAACACAGTTGAATGGGTACAAGCTTCCAGACTGCTGGCAAAGATTGGGCGGTTCTTCGTTTGCATTTTTGTTGCAGTAAGGATTTTCTGATGGATGCAGACCCTAGCTTAGCCTTTTCTGAGTTGGGGGTCCTCCAGAGCTGCTGGCCTAGAGTACCCACGCTTGCTGGAATTTGTAGAGGATGAGTTGCAGAGCAACGCTGGCAGAGGTCTTCTGGTGGGAAACATTCTCACCTAAACAGCCGGCTCTTTTGGGAAAAGAACCTTGTATGGTTCTAACTGCAGGCATTGCTTTTACGCATGGATGTGTCTTTGCTGCAAGGATATCTTTCTGTGAGGCAGAGTTAATGGCAGTTAAAACTAGAAATGGATCTGTAAGTCTCAGGTGTGAGATTGTGGACTTGCGTTGATGGCCAGCGATCCACTTCTAACCTTCCTTCAAGCAAGTGTCGTTCCCTGCTTCCTTGGCCGCCTCATGTCTCAAGGCCTGCAAGAGGTTTTTTGAGAGCTTGAAGGAAAGAGGCAAAGGTTCTCCCTCTTTGTGATGTTAGGAACAACCTGGAAAACAGAGCTTTTCCCCCCACCCCTTTGTAGGAGCTGCCAAAAGAAGCAAGATCCTGTCGCAGGAGGAGCGGAGGGTGGTGGCGTTCCACGAGTCAGGCCACGCCCTGGTGGGCTGGATGCTGGAGCACACCGAAGCAGTGATGAAGGTACGCTGGCGCTCTGCCGCGAGGTTAGATTCGCCGAGCGTGGCAGGTCAGCTCATGGCTCCTCCTCCTCCCCCGTTTCCTGCCACAGGTGTCCATAGCTCCTCGCACAAATGCTGCACTGGGCTTTGCCCAGATCCTGCCAAAGGACCAGTACCTGCTGACCAAGGATCAGCTCTTTGAGCGGATATGCATGGCCCTGGGGGGCAGAGTCGCAGAAGCCATCACCTTTAACAAAGTGACTACAGGTGAGGAAGGCCTGCCTTGCACAGAAGAGGAGCAGGAAGCTACCTGGTTGCCTTGGCCTCCCATGGGGCAGCTGGGTGCCCCACTCTCTCAAAATGCCTCCCTTCTGATGAAGTAAAAAAGCCATTTGGCAGCATTTTAAAACGTTTCTGGTATTGCCTTTGTTTTTATCCTCCCTCCCTTGCTCCAGGGGCCCAAGATGACCTCAGGAAGGTCACTAGGATAGCCTATTCGATGGTGAAACAATATGGAATGATGCCCACTGTTGGCCATCTGTCCTTCCCAGAGACTGAAAGTGGCCCGGGGATTGGACGGCGCCCCTTCAGCCAAGGGCTGCAGCAAATGATGGACCACGTAAGTTTTCACCTTGGAGTCAAAGCTGCAGAGGAGATGGGGCGTTGGTTCCTTTCGCGTCACAGCGCTCCTGAAGCAAGACCCCCTCCCCCTTTGCAGCTCCCCAGGCAGGAAGATTATTGAGTGGCACAGTCCTACCAGGGCCAGGACACTTAATTCTGAGCCACCTCTTCTCCTGGCTGGGAGCTGTCCCTGAAAGGGCGCGAGTTGTGGTCAGTGGGTTTGTTCCAATCCTTTCCCCCATTGCCATTTGGTATCTTTTCTAGGAAGCGAAGATGCTGATAGCCCAAGCTTATAGGCACACGGAGAAACTACTGATGGATAACCGGGAAAAACTGAAGATGGTAAGGCCCTAATACAGTTCTGGAGGGCTGAGTGGCATGGGGAGGGTGAAAAGCTGCAGAGGATCAGCAGGTGGGGCTCAGCACCAGCTGTGAACAAGTTGCTCCCTTCTGGCTTCTCCTGTGAGGCGAAAGTGAACCTCAGAGCAAGTGTTGCATTAAAAGAAAGATATATGTTAACAGTCCTGCTTTAAAGCTAACAAAGAAATCAGACCTCTGCTAAGGTGACCTCGCTGCAGCACCCTGAAGACTACACGGTTTGAAAGGTGCCCCCTTTCCCAACCAAAGCCATTTGGGAAGCTATCCAGGCCTCGAAAGGCCAAAGAAACAGAGAGGCTTTCTGCACTCTTTAATGGACCAGCTACTCTCTTGAGCAGGAAGCTTCTCCTGCTTACATCTAGTTGTACAATGCTGTCCATGGTGCACGTTCTCACCTTTTAACTTTTCTGGACTAGCGGGATCTGTGGTAGGGGAAGAGAGCTGTATGTCAGAGGATGAATTCTGTCCCGCGTCTTTCCAACTGCTCCCATGTTATCACTTACCTGGGGAGCGCCAGAACTAAGAGATTGCCAAGGGTGCACAAAACATTTCACGTTGGTGTGATATGTCTCTAGAACATCCCGTTTTTCTTCCAGAGCAGGCTGGTCTGAGATTTGGTTCTGGAATATCTGGAGGTAGGTCATGCAGAAGTAAAGGCAGCTCATGATGTTCCAGATACGTTGTATTTTCAGAAAAAAAATGTGGCAGGTTTACCACCTTTCAGTTTTCTCACTGACAGAGTAATTTCTGGCTCTGGGCAACTGTTTCTGGAAGTGGATGTACCTCACCTGGAGTCCTTGGTCAGCCTCTTTCAGAGGGGAGAAGGATGTTCTAGAGCCAGATTACCTTGGCACAAAACATTTTGCAGATGGCCTTAGACTACACCCAGCATTGGAAGATTCCAAAGTGGCGAAGGGGCTAAAATCTTTCTCCAAAGCTCTGCGTTTTCAGAGTGCTTGCAGGGACCAATTGTTTCCTGTTATCGGGGGCCATTTTTACACTCCTGTGGCAAATGGAGAAGCTTTTACTTAGGCATATTTACCATCTGCCAACTTCTTCCTCTCTAGCTGGCAGACGCCCTCCTGGAGAAAGAAGTCATCAACTACGATGACATTGAAGCCATTCTTGGCCCTCACCCCCACGGGCCCAAGAAAATGATCTCCCCCCAGAGCTGGATTGAAGCAGAGAGAGACAAACAGGACGTAGGAGATGAAGAACCCCCGCCTCCACAATCGCCCCGCTACAAGGAGGAGCAAGAGCCTCACCTGAGCTCCGTTTGAAACCCGTTCATGAAGCAGAGCAGCGGGATGAAGTCAGGCTTCCTTTCCAAACCGAGAGGCGCTGGGGGAAGCCTTGCTTCTGCATCATCCGTCCAGCCCGGTTTGGATGTGGGTTGTAAGTGGGCCGAGCAGGGAACGGTGCCGGAAGCACCATTTTTGAGGCCCCTTGGCTTTTGGTTCAGAGCTGCTCTGAGCGACCCACCCTTTGTGGAACAAACCCAGTTCTCTGCCTGGCGTCTCCTGCTTAGCTTTCCTCACTAGAACCGTTTTGTTTACCCACCAGCAAGGATTAGGGTACACAGCCTGAGTTGACCCTGCGTCTTGGATGCAAGAGCATTCCTCCAGTTGCTCTGGACGGGGAGAAACTGTAGGGACTCGAGCTTTATCAACAGTTCTGGGTGCTACTTACGGAGAGGAGGAGGAGGACGGGCACAGCTTTGGCTGGTGGATCTCCCCAAAGTTAATTTGAATCTCCTTTAGGAGACTGTAGTTCCCAGAGAGAACTCTTGTTCACACCTGTCCAAGGCAGTGTGGGCCACTCGCAGCACTGCCTCACTTCCACCTCACCTGCTAGGAGGGTCTGGCTTGTACGCACGCACTGAGCTACCTCAGTGTGGAGAGACATTTGGTACAGTTTCAAAATAGGCCATTGCATTGCAGAACTGAGAAAAGCAGCTATTTTAGTTCGGCTGCGTAAGCCTTCGCGAAGCTCCGTTGCCTCAGCCCAGCAGTCTCCGATGATCCGTCGCTGCCACCTGGTGGTCTGCTGAGGAACCTGCCCCATATTTTGCTCCAGCGGAGAGCTAAGAGGTTAAGCTACCCAGTTCCTGACTGGTGATGGCAATTTCCAAGGGCCCCCGATTCATATTCAGCTCATCAAATGGTTCTTGGTGAGGGACAGCCCAGCCGTTCTAGGTGGTAGCAGAGGGTTCTGAGCATTGGGGCTCAGCAAGATGCAAAGTGAGGCCATAAGCTCCCTATGCCATCCAAGTCTGCAGCCTAGCAACGTCTTCATGAAAACCCCTTTGTTAAAGAAATTCAGGAACAGCAACATAAATGAAGTGTAATTTTAGGGCACATCCACGTGTTTGCCTTTTTTTGGCAAACTGGAGAGGCTTGTATTTTGTTTGCAACGGGCTGCTGTATTTTAATAAAGATTCAGAAGTGCTGCACATCCGAGTATTGCTGAACCTTAAGGGGGTTTTAACTAGGAAAACCACATTTTCTATTCCCTGTTCTGAACAATGTCCTCAGATTTCAGGATGAGGGATATAAAGGTGAAGTTTTCTTTCTCTGCTTTTTCTAGAATCTTCCATCTCTTTTACATAAAAAATGTGTTTATTACATTTGTGAAACCATGATTTACTGCTATATGATCACCATCTTTCCAAACAATTGTACGTTGTCCAATACTTACACACCATTCAAAACAGAGAATAAAAAAGCTAAGGAGGAAATGGAAAGACCAGAACGTCTTCTCCAGCAGCCGACGCCCAGATAAGCAGGGATTAACACCAGACAAGCAGAAAACAATACCCTAATTGAGGAACTGCCAAGGAGAAAACCGCACCCCCACCAAAACTGGCAGGGCAAGCTGCTGTATATAATGGGGAACAAAACCCCACACTCACCAGCACTAATGACGTTACCTAGTTGGGTAATGAAACGTCTGCAAGCAAACCACCAAGCTCAGAGAGCACCAAGGACTCCATATTGTCCAACTATTTAAAAAATGCTGTATTACAAAATTCCAAAAGCACCTGATTTAGCCTTAACTGCCTATTTCCATTGCTTATTCAGCATGACCTGTTGTTTCTGCTGATACGATGCAACTGCCTGTAACAATTATCTGAGGCACAACAACAAGGGTTTCATTCAAGATAACACATTTTCCTCCTAAGGCTAGCGAGGGCAATTCTCCTAGACTTGGTGTCAGGATCTTTTGCAAATGATCTTTCAAGGTTTTTTAAAACGTTCTTGATGTGGCTGGGCTGCCTTCTTCACGCGTGCAGGCTTAACAGAGCCGCAGACAATACAAAATACTTTAATGACCAAGTATAAAATATATACAAGGAATTTGTCTTCGGTGACGAACAGCAAGATCGACAGTGTACAATACAAAATACTTTAATGACCAAGTATAAAATATATACAAGGAATTTGTCTTCGGTGACGAACAGCAAGATCAACAGTGTGTTGGACCTTTGCTTTAGCAGGCAGAGGCCAGGGCGGTGCGGCTTCTGATCAACGGCGGGAGCCGGTTTCTTAGGACCAGCCCTCTGATGCTCCTGGTTTTGACTCCTGAATGGCACCAGTTGTAATTTGTGGCTAGAGGTAAATCTGAAAGCCTTGGAATGTTGTAGGACCACCAATTCATGAGCCCAATATAATTAGATTTGATTTCTAGCAGCTATCATATCTGGCAGCCAACGGCTGTTGGTGGGATTCTTTCTTACCACGTGGCTGCCTTTTCCTTCTTGAGCGCTCCCTCCATAAGAACATAAAAATCCCCTCCTTGAACTAGAGCGCCATCCCCACAGAAGCAGGCTTTAGCGTCGGGGATGCTTTCAAAACACGGTTGAGCGCCAAGGGTCTCTGGCCGAGTCTATGCCAGTGTCTATACCAGTCTTCCTGCATTAGATGCTGTCCAGATATTACAGACTACAGCTCCCATCATCTTCAACAGGCATGTTCATTAAGTCTATGGCGGGGTGTAATCCAGTATATCTGGGAGGCACCAGATTAGGAAAAAGCGACCTGCGTTTCTTCGACTTCGTAAAAGGAGGTACAACGGAAACCAGTGGGGGGGGGGGGGGGCGGCTCCTTTAAGTTAGGCGCCATCTTTGTGAGGGGCAAAGCGACTGGAAACGGGAACTGGCAATTCCGCTGCGCGCATTGGCCGGGGTGAAATGGCGCCACTTCCGGGGCGCCTCGGACGCGGCGACGGCAACATATCCCGGCGTCCGTCGCGCCCCTCTTTCTTTTTCCGGCCGGCCATTTTCTCTCCCGGGAGGTGAGTTCTCGTGCTGGGGGGGCGCCCGGGGCCGCATCTGCCGCCATCCGCCTCCCGCGCTGCGGAGGCAACCCCCGAGACGGCCGAGCGGCCTCCGGAGGGCCTTGCGGCTGAGCTCCGGCGGCGAGAAGCGGAGCCG
>NW_006534099.1:0-40022 GCF_000186305.1 Python bivittatus
GCTCTCTCATAACCCTCCAGCACAGGATGGCCTGCGCGGTAGTTCAAAAGCCAAGCCCGCCCCCGCCCCAATCCTCTGGTGATCAAGCCAGAACCGGGAACGTGCATTTCACGCAGCAGCTGCAGCGGCGCCAAGACCGGCGGTTCCAGGGGCAGGCAGTGTTTCGTCTACAGCTGCTCCCCCTCTCTGCTCCCTGGCCTCTGTCCGGGGCAGCTGGAGAAGGAGGATCATGGCGGGCAAGGAGGCTGGCACGGGAATGGGCAGCCTGCCAAGAAGCTCCGCAGACAGATCCTTCTCTCGGGCTCCCAAGTGTCTCCAGGGCCTGGCCTCCGTCCCGCAGCATGGGATGTCCACGGTTTGGGCAGACCTTCAGCTCTCTGAACACCTCCCAGGGCCATGAGGGCTGAGCCGGTGGACGTGCCCTGGCTGTGCCAGGCGGCTCCCGATCCTCTCAGAGGCAGCTGCTTCCCCCACTTCGGGCCCTGTGGGTGGTCCCCCAGCGCGGCCCCACACCTACCCAGAAAAGCAGGGTGGCGGCGAAGAACTGGAGCATGCCATAGAGGGTCAGATACTTGAAGACGGCGAAGGAGGCCACCAGAGCGGCCCGGCCCTCCCTGTGTCGGGGAGAGGAGAGCAGAGGGAGTTGCGTGAAGGAAAGCAGCAATCTCCCTCCCTGCTCAGCTCCCCAGGCAGGCATCGCCCAGAGACGGGAGGACCATACTCGCGGAGCCCCTCTCAGGGTGCTCCCACCCGGGAAAGGAGGGGGGAAGGGGCGGGAAGAGTGGCCCGTCTGCAAGCCGGCTGTAGAGGAACAGCCCCCCAGGCCCCCCCCCCCCATACCTTATCAGTGCTGGCACACACTCGATGTTGGGAATCTGGGAAGTGAAGGGGGAGGCCACCGAGGCCTCCTGCTCGGACAGAGAGATCCCAGCATGAGCCATTTTCAGGGCCTGGAAAGCAAGTGCACTCGTTCACGCTGCCCCTGTGTCAGTGTCGACAGTAAGGATGTGGCCCCTTCTGTCCTGGGCGTCCAGATGTTCCAGCTGTGACCACATCCCTGCAAATGGAGGTGACCCAAGTGGTGGGGTGGGGGGGGGCGAAACCAAAGTGCCTCCTGAAGGGCCAGACTCAGGATTCCTGGACAGAGTCTCCCAGGGCGCCCTTGGGGCGGTTTTCTGTGTTTTAATTCTAATAAACGTGCAGATGTGAGAGCAGGAGCCGTGATACAGATGCTTTGATGATAAAAAGAGAGTTCTGCATCCGCAATCAGGATTTTAAACATTGAGAGGGTTCCGAATCTTCTCTCTCCGCTGGAAGGGTGAGTTTTTAAAAGCTATGTCTGCCTTCGTTCGCCCAATCTGGGGAGCAGGATCAGACGGGTGGCAACCTGTAGGAAAACATCAGCAAGACCCTGGGGAGGGTTCTCACCTACCCCACAGTCGTTGGCTCCATCCCCACACATGGCAACGTAGTAACTGGAAGAAGAAGAAGAAGAAGAAGAAGAAGGAGAGGCCCGTGGTCATTTAATCTCTCTGGGCATGGAAAGGCACCCAGGGCGGATCCTCCCCAGGGAGGGTTTCCTGCCACATCTGCCTCGTGTCCTCCCCAGGCTCAAAATGGTCTGCTGCCCATCCTGGGGTCAAAGGCAGTCCTTGCTTCCCGCAGGTCATGGCCTGGGTGGACAGCTACTCTGCTCCTTCTACCGCTCCTCCTCTGCCCTCTGGCATTGCCAGGGTGGAGGGCCTTTGGCGGGGCGCTTGGGCACGGGGACCCCCCTTCCCTCCCTCGCCTGCATGTCATGGCTGCTTCCGGAGCCTGCGGGCAGGGCTGGCTGGCCCTGGCTGACCCGGGAGGGCAGTTTCACAGCAGCCCTTTCGGGCGCTTCGTGACAACGGTCAGGAGAGAGTCCGCTGGGGGCTCATCAGGGGTCGGAGTGCCGGCGAAGCCACGGCAACGGCCATGGGGGCAGCCTATTTCCTGCCAGTCTAGGCCCCAGGTGGGGAGAGAGGACGTCAGCTCGGTGCCCACCCCTTCCCCCAGATCATGAGAGGAACCCACTCAAGTTTCTGAAATTCTTCCACGAGGCTTGACTTCTGCGCTGGAGACATCCGGGCAAAGACCGTTCCGTTCACGAGTACCTGCAGAAGAAAGAGGCCACCGTTTACCTAACTGTCCGGAAAAGGGCCTCCTCCTCCTCCTCCTCTGCTGCCCAGGAGGAGAGGAAGGCAGGGCCTGCTGGGGGGGGTGATGCCTTGAAAGTGATGAGGGGGGCAAATCGAAAAGAAAAGGGAGCCGACTCTGGAGTCAGGACCCCTCGGCAGCGAGGGGGCTCCCTTCCCCACTCACCTTGGGCAGCAGGCTGCTGAAGGACTTGGTGAGGGTCTGATAGGATGCCCCAGTCAAGACAAAGTGGAAGTCACGGCCCCCCTCTTTTGGACTGGAGTCCTCCAGGGTAATATAGAGGCCCTGAAAATTAGGCTTCAATTACTGTTTGCCCCTGCTTGTGGGGGGCTCATGGAAATGAAATGCATAAAGGCATCGGATGATGAGCCAATTGTCCCAAGGGAAAGACCCTCAAAGGAAAATTCTGTCTGCCCTGGCACTCCCCCCCCCCGAAAGAAATCCCATTCCAACCTGTCCAGCTGCAGCCTGAATCTTCCTCTCCCCCGCCCCTGGTCACAGCGGCAGACCCACATCCCCTCCCCGGAAGCAGTGCTGCTTTGGCCCTGGATGCACGGACGTCAATGCTGTGGCTAGAAGGGCCTGGGGAGCCGTGGGTTAAGAGGAAACCAGTGCACCAGGACAGGCCCTGCTGGACTTAATGCACAGGCATTGCCACAGCCTTTGAGAACCTTAAGATTTTTCAGCAGTTCCCCAGGATCTCCATCCCAGCCCCACCAAGGATGCTCATAACAAATTCCTTATTTCAACCCACAAGAATCGTCACAACTGAGGCACGGAGAAAGAGTGAACCTTCCATCTTCTTCTAATGGAGCCCCCAAGAGCTGCAGAGCCACTGCTCCCATACAGAACCAAAACTACGCACTTACTGACTGGCCAGGTTCACACAACACCTTAAACCCACAACCTGGTTAACAAAGCCCAACTGCCATAGTCACACAACCCATGATGCCCAAAACAAATGGTTTTCTAGAATGGCCTCCTGCGAAGGGAAAGGGGAACTGAATCTGGACTGAGGATCCGCAGCAAGGGGGCTCCCCACCCCCACCCCAACTCACCTTTGGCAAGGATCTGACAGGACGTCTCGCTCAAGACCAAGGCAAGGTCTGGGTTCCCACAATATCCTGAACTGAACTCCCCAACCCCATTTGAGCCTAGTCTAGTGTGTTGTGCCAACCTGCCCAAATTCACAAAATTGACCCCAGCTGCTGCCCCGGCCTTGTGTCATGGCCCCAGCTGCTCACGCCCCAGCAGAGGGATTAAAGAAACCCTGCCAGAGGTGGGCTTCTCTTCAGCCAGGCCAGGGATTGGGGAACATCTGATGCCAGAGATCTTCAGTTGGAGTCTGAGAAACTTGGTCCAGATGGACCAAGATGACCTTCTCCTAAGAAAGTGAGAAGGAACGTGGCCATCCTGGCTCTCCTCTGACCCGCAAGCAACTCAAGCCAACATCTGGGGCCAGAATCATCCTCCCCCTCCCCCTCCCCCCTCCTCTTCCTCCTCCTCCTCCTCCTCCACCAAGCCCTTCCCGCTCATCCTCCGGAGTCACCTCTCTTCTGGGGCAGCTGCCTTACCTCCTCTTTGCCTGCGGTTAAGGGCGCCTCCTCCTCCAACAGCTGCCAAGTCACGGATGCCGGGCTGGAATCCTCCGGCTCACAGGCATCCACCAGGACCACCTGGCTGGTGCTGGGAAGCATCCCGGCAGTCCTGGCCACGGTGATGGCTGTCTGAAGGTTGTCACCTGGGGATGAGGGAGGCTGAGATGAGTGGAGCCAGTCTTCAGAATAAAAGTCACTGCCATCCGCACGTCTGCAGCAGGTGACTCAGTCGGTTAGGCTGGAGTCTGACGGGCAAGCTCTCCCAAAGGGACAGCATCGAGCCCTGGGCACCAAAACCCTGTGTCTTTTTTGAAATGACAAGGAGGTGGGAGAGGTGAGTCCGAATATCCAGCTGTGGGCCAGGATCCCAGTGTTGCTACGTGGCAGCCCTGACTGGAAGAGAGCTGGGAAAGTCGGAGGCAGCCCCTTCCCACGGGGGCCTCAGAAGCCCCCACAGGCTGCTGGGACACGATGCTGAGAGTGGCGCTTCCTGGTTTAGGAATCAAGGGAGGTGAGAAAAGTCTAGAAAGCGTAATTGCGCTTCTGGAATGAGGCCACTGAGTTGGAGCAGTTAAAGGAGGCAAGAAAAGAGGGTGAGGGGATTCGTGGCAGAGGAGAGAGCAGGAGAAGTTGCTGGCGGGCAGTTCTGAGGCCCTTGGACCAAAGCAGCTCCTGGAACGGGGGAGATTCTTGGGAAACGTGCAACATAACCAGATGCCGAGGGGCTCCTCTACCCGTTGCTGCTCTAGAAGGCGAGGGGAGCAAGTTCAAAAGACAGGCAATCCAGCGAGCCCCCTTGGCTGCTGTGCAGCAGCTGAGCCCTCTCACCCTGGCCCACTACTCGACCCAAGAACCCTCCCACCCAACATACCCGTGACCATCACACTCCGGATGCGGGCCCCACTGAGCTCCTGCAGGACGGCCTTGGTCTCGCTCTTCAGGCGGTTCTCCATGACCAGGAGGCCCAGGAAGGTCAGGCCGGACTCCAACTCCTCTCTGTGAGGGAGGGAGAAGGAGAGGCAGGGAAGAGGCTAAGCCTGTTGTCCTCACCTTGGTTGGGTCCCGCGTGGCCTGCTCTGGAGCAGGGCTTGTTTGGAGGCCTTTCTCTTTGATGATATGGCAAGGAAATTCAGCTCCAAAAGTTGCAAGAGTTGGCACTTCTCAATGTAGGGAGAAATAATGGGGTGGGGTGGGGGGTGTACTCCAGAGATGCCCAGTTGGGTGCTCGGTGCACTGGGGCTGAGAGAGTTGCAAATATTTCCATCTCCCCACCCACCCTTCTTCTCCGGTTGCCTTGAACACAAGCATTTCGACAGAGCTAAAATTTGGAGAAGTGAGACTATGAACTTTGAAGTCTGTGAGCTGAATAGTTGGATCTTACCGTGTTGCTCCTAAGTACCCATCCAAGAGAGGTCAGCGTTGGCTGCAGCTGCCCCTTGTCCCGGCTTACCTTTCCAGGTCACTGAAGGCCGCTCCTTCAGGAAGGACAAGCTTCTTGTGGGCCAAGCCAATGACTCGGAAGCCCTGAGCCGTGAAGTGTTTCAGCTCAGCTTGGAAGTTGGTTGGAACTGGGGAAGGGGAGATGGCTCCAGTCAGTGACGAGAAGATGTTCACCCCAAGACACCCTCCACGCTTTCAATCTGCTCAGGCAACACTGGGATGAGACAGAAGGCAGCAGAACTGCTGGACAATCCACAGCCATGGCTTTGGGGGTCCTGGTCTCCACAGGCCCTTCCTTCTTCCAACCGTCGCTGTGCCAGCTGCCCTGGACCATCCAGGCTCCTCCTTCATCCCCACCAACCAGGCAAGAATCAGTGCCCAGTTTTTCAGCAAATCAATCTGGGATTTTCAAATCTTCATGGTCTCACATCAAACTGGGCCTGGATCTGGTCCAGATCCAGGTCTCCCTTGCTCTTGGATTCTTGCTGTGGCCAACTGGCCCAGTGCAGATCCTTGTGCTTCCTTCGCCATCCCACCCCTTTACTGGAACTAGAGGAAAGCAACCACAGAAAGAGAAGGCCACAATTATGTGAAGCCACTGATGGAACAATGGGCCCCGTACATTGACTGTACCTCAGAAAACCTCAAGAACACAACTGCCCTGAAAGGCCACTGAACACACTTTCCCTTTTGCACAAGGAAACAATCCAGACAGCTGGGAAAAAGAATCTCAAACCAGTGTCCAGAAGAAGACAGTACACTACCCTGTATGTCATGTCTATTGTATAAAGGCTGAGGGACGTTAGGAAGATGACCTATTTTGTTGCAACAACTTCTGCTGGTGTAGGATTATCAGTGCCCTCCCAGTAATGAAACGGGGAAAGGGCGAGGTCTAGCTCATGAGCCAAACATTGGCCATAGGGGTTCCCCCACCCATTCCACTGGTTTCTGTCTGGTTGCTCCCTTGACTTCACCTCCACTCCCATCCCCAAGGCAGTTGTGCAGAACCTCTTATCTCCTTTCAGCTGAGGTCATCAAGAGATTGTCCCCAGCTGGGCTTTAATCACCCTTGTTGAGGTCAGTGCCACATGGAGAATTTGGGGTAAAGAGGAAGCTCCCCAAGGCTGCAACCCCACCTGGCCAATTCCAACAATCCACACACAAACACAGTGAGCAGTGAGGTTAAGATGATTCCGGTAAGAGTTAAGCACCCTACATGTCTGCTGAGAGAAACACCAGAGTTCCCTGTAAAGTGTGGAGCTGGACATGGAGACAGGATTCCTTTCTGATTCAGGGGTGCTGGTTCTTTGTCCCTTACCAGTCATTCCCTCACAGAAGCTGGCCACCGTCTCTGGGGCTCCCTTCATGTAGAGCTCGTACCTGCTCTTCCCCACTTCTTGCGTGATGACGGACATTCTCAGCAATGAGGAGGAAAAGGGAAACTGATGCAGGATTACAATTCCTTCCACAGGGGCCTGGGAGGGAAGGGAAGCAGATGTAGTGGGATGAAGGAATAACCTTGAGGAACAGGAGGGAGAGCCACAACCAAGGCAGTGGTCAGAGAAAAGAAATGTAATTTGCAAAAGCGTCTCAGACTTGACCCTCCGTAGTTCTCTTGAAAGGGGGAGGTACGTTCAGACTTGCAAGATTCTGTTACTGTAACTTTATAACAAAAGCAGTATAAGCACTCATAACTTTGATTTCCTAGTCTGGTCTGCCTCGAAGGGTTGACATCAGGGCAGGCTGAGGGCTTAACCTCCACAACCTGCCCATAGGTTTGCCAGGCAGGATTTTAGGAGGAACAAATGCTTGTTTGAGACAAAGAAAGGTGCCAACGGCCTTTATGGATGTAATGGTTAGGCCTCTCCTGAAAAGAAGACCAACTCTAGGCTTCCACAACTGGTCAAGCTGGGCCTGACCTTCAGTTCTGGAGCTAACTTCAGGAGCTGGTAGAGGCCTCGTGGAAAAGAGTTCCTTGGATGAACTCTGATCCAAATTTGGACCTGCTCTGGGGCTTGGTCATCCTAGTGGATTTCCCTCCTAGTATAGCCAAGGAGGCTACAGCCCTCTTACTTCTCCTGGACCTCTCTGTGATTTTGATGCCATTGACCACGGTCTCCTCCAGCAGCGCCTGGCTTAGTTTGGTTGGAGAGTCTGCTGCTACGATGGCACCAGTGTTTTCAGAAGGTGGCTCAAGGGGGACCTTTGCCTTTGGACTGTGGGTACTGCCAGCTTTGTTGTTCATGTCCACCACATGAAAGTTTGGGCTGTCGTCACTAATGCTATATATTGCTGATCAGCTCTCTCCCACCCAACATTCAGAAGGAGGGTCTGGAACTGATGAACTGGTGCTTGGAGGCAACATGGGCATGAGGATGAGGGCATACAAGGTGGGCTTTAATCAAGAGTAGATGGAACTATTATGGGCTGGGAGATCTGATGAAGGAGAAGCTTCACCTGTAAGTGGGAAGGGCCCTGCTCCCTCTGAAGGACCAGGTCTGTGAACTGGCTAATTGCTGTTGGAGGAGGCCCAAGTGGCCCTCCTTGTCAGCACGCTTCCCAATTCCATTCCAATATTATTCTGACTTTTAAAGCTGTAAAACTTTAAATCCAGATTACTTGAAAGGAGACTCCCCCGCACACACAGCCCTGCAAGAACAGCCTCTGAGATCCTGCTGGTTGCCCACCAGCAAGTTGCCAGCACTACCACTCAATGTGGAGAGGTGCTCCTGCCTCACAGTGGCTTAAATAAATAAAGGGATTAAATAATAATACCATAATTGTACAAATCCTCAGACCTCCATCTGCTTGCATCTGTGCAGAAAATAAGCTCCAGAGCCAAACCCATTCTTGCTGGTTTGTTGTGATCTTAGATTTTTCCCGCCTTCGTGGACAGAGAACTCCCACCCCTGATTTTCCTGCACCTCCCATTTTCATTCGCTTGCACCGCCGGCTGGCAGCCGAGCCCTCGGTTTCTACGGGGAAAAACCAGGGCCGGAGAACTGGCTTACTGGGGAAGCAGCAGGGCCTGGTTTCACGACGACGCATGACTCGGGTAGGCTGGTTCGGCTGTTGTCCGGCTGGGGCTGTTCCATTTCCTGGTGTAGGAAAAATAATCAGAAGCATTAGGAGGTATTCTAGAGCCTGCTGGTGTGTGCGTGCAGGTGATGTGAACGAGAAGCGCAATATCCGGGGTGCTGAAAACCTGGTTTTGCTTTCAGGAGGAGCCCGGTTTGGTGGTTCAGGACTAGGAAGGTACTTCAGCCTGTGGGCTTCTGGTGCTGGCGTTTTATCAGGAGTCATTGTGCACCAGTCAAAGCCTGGAGGAACCGTCTCCCAGCTGCCCCATAACTGAAGGCTGGTCGGCTTGATATGTGGGTCCCTTCACTTTACTGCTTTTCCTCCCTGCCATGCCTGGTTGGCCACTGTGGAAGTAGAGCACCAGCGGGAAAAAACTGAACCAGCATGCCTGGGGTGGGTGGGGAGAGTACAGGTCAACTTGCTCGCATGTGTAAAAGACATGGAAGGCGCACCGTTTGTCCTCCTTGAGGCCGGACTTACGTGTCTTAGCACTTACACAGTAGCCCTAATTTACATGCAGCCCTTTGCCACAACCAAGGCTGTGTTCTCTCTTTAGCTACTTGGAGGATCCACTTCTTCCTACAGCAGCAATTCCCACTCTCTTCCTTCATAATACAAGTAGTCTGGTCAGGTCTGAAGGCACAGAGTACCTGCAAAGCTGAGTAGTTTGTGCCCCTCGAAAAGCTCTTTTTTGGTTCGTGGGCAGAATGGTTCCCTGTCCTATCGGGCAAGATTTCTCTTTAATCTACCGGCATCCTCACTGGTGGTCAGTCTTCTGAATGGTCCTCCAGCCGCCCCCCCCCAAGGTCTTTCCCTCACCAAACCCGTTCTTCAGTCCCCCCACAGGCTACGATCTTCCTCTCCTGAGACACGTGACGCTCCGCCAACCATAATCCCAGGGCGTGTGTGTTACTTAACTTGGTAACGCAAGCAGAAAAGGCATTGCAATTAAGCACGACAAAATTAAACAAACACCTGATCCTTCCAACCCCAGAAAGAAGCAAGGGGAGGCTGAACCAACATCTCACTCAGACTATTACATTACAAGCAAACGGAAAATCACATCCTGGAGTTAAACCAAGGGCACATTTTGCTCAGACACTTAGTAACGGGGCAGGGCCAAGCAGGTGAAATTAGCCCTAAAGTGGAACCTCCCCGCCCCCCCCCGCGCCTAGTTTCAAGGTCTTCTTTGTTGAATTTGGCAGGCCACCTATTTTCTTTAGCCTTGCCCATGTGACTACAGCCAGCAGCGAGTCTACTGTGCCAACCACCTGCCAACCGCAAGTGCACGGACTGAAACCTCCACCTGTTCTGGATATCATCAAAACACCCCAGAGCAATCCCTGCTGCATTTCAAACTCCATTTAGACTGAAGAGCTCTCTGAAGCAAGGCAGAAAGCGGGGCTGGCGGAACCACTGTTGGTTCACAGAAGATCCATGGCTGAGAACCCCTCAGTCACCACCACCAAGGGCTTCACCATCCTGACAGCCACCCATTGGTTCTCAATCACACCCCCTGCACTGCTGGAATAAAAGCGTTTATGCTTCAAAACTATTTTCTTGGCGTGCATTAGGGAGGGCAGCTGCAGGAAGCCCAGGGTGTGGGTGGCTGGCCTGCCCAGCTCTCCTTTTCCAGAGCAAGGGGGTGATCTGGAGCCCCAAGGCCTCACATTCCCATCCTCAGAGGCTTAGCTGAATGCAGCACCTGCCCTCGGGCAACACTCAACAGCTGATGGGTCAAGCGAGCGCCCTACAGGAATTTGCCAGCCGGGAAACCTTCTGCAGGTTCCTGAAGATTTATAGTCTTGGGACCCCCTTGTTCCCTTCCTGGAACTTGCTCTTTCATGCCGCCTGTTTCCATCCGATAACCCATTCCCGCAATTCAGGGAGCCCAGAACTCAGCATGCAATCTGTTAGCAGGGGAGACTGTCCATCTTGTTCACCCCTCTGTGCCAGCCCAAAACGTGGCAATGAGTGACTCTGGCAGGAACGTAGCTGGTAGTGCCCACTGCAGCCCCGAGGAAAAGGAAGGCACCTTCTTCCCCCTCCCTGCAATTCCCCTGCAAGAGCTGGAAAACTTAAGGGTGGTGGAAGCAGTTAGAAGGGCGTTAGGCTCACCCAGTCCGTGCCCTCAAACATCTTCAGGTCCAGCGGATCTCCCTGGATCTTCCCATCCAGCAGCAAAAGGGAGTGGCAAGTGGCCATGGCGCTGCATAAGGGCCCCCAGGCCAAAGGGGCCCCTGAGAAGCTGTGTACGCTCTGGAAGCTGAGGCAGAGGGTGGAATGAGCTCACTTGTGTGCGGAGCAGAAGGAGGTCATTTCCCAGCTGGCTCCCTGGGCAGATGTGCCACCTGCTTTATGGCAGGAGACCCCTGGGCAGCTCACTCCTACTTTGGCCGTACTTGGGCCTGAATGCCAGCATCCCCTGGGCAGGGGAGTTTCTGTGCCTCCAGGGCAGGTCAGCTAAGAAAATGGCCGGCTGGGGGCCACCGAGGAGCTGCAAGGCTCTGGTCCGTGTCATTCCCCCAAGGGGGAACCAGGAAGGAGGCAGCCCAGGGCAGGGGGCAACCGGACACCCCCAAGTCCCCTTCCTCCAGTCCCCAGAGCTCCTTCGGCCAGACACATGTACTACCATGCTCTGGGGAGCAACAGATGAAGGTTATAATTCTGCCCCCAAGCAGGCTGATCACTGTTTTCTCCCCCTTAATTTCCCCCAAACACCTGTGTGTGATGGCACCCCACCCACTCTGCAGCCCTCCACCCCTCAGTGTGGCTCTCAGCTAAGAAAAGATGTTTTTTCCCGGCATCGCGCTCAGTCTCTGTGCATCCATGACTGATGGCCGAGATTGCAAACGCCTCTCAGATTTCCATCCAGCGTTTCCTACCTCTTGTTCTGGCAAGGAACGACACCCCAGAGATCCAGCCCGTCCTCGGTTAGGGTGCCTGTCTGGGTTGAAGGAAGCACCATGGTTAAGCCCCCCGGGGCAGGGGTGCAGGCACGGCCGCCCCCACTTTTGTGAATGGAGACAAGGGAGGGGAGAGGGGACAGGAGGGCCATGCCCAAGGCGGGGCCGGAGCCTGGGGAGAGCCGCGCTCTGCGGGTGGAAGAGCTGCTTGACCCCCTTTGCCAGGGCAGCGGCCCTGAGGAGGTGGAGCCGGCTGGGAACAGCCTCCCAGAAGACAGGCCGCCCCCCCAAGAGGAGCCCTTCACTCACACTCACACTCACACACTCACACACAGACATGGCTGCACCTTATCAAAGCACACCAAGTTGATTTGGCCGCAGATGTTGATCCTCTGGGGACTGATGCAGAAAATTTTCTTCTTGGTGAGCCTCCGCTGGGCATAGACAATGCTGGTGGTCAAGGCCGCTGGGATGGCTGGGGGGACGGCAACGGTCAGGAGCAGGAGTGCCATGGCCACAGTGTCCGACACGGGTTGCTGGGAAAGGACACCTTGGTTGGGGGGGGCGGGCTGAGCCAAGGAGCCCGTGTAGGTTGCTCAGCTCCACCCGCCCCCCCCGAGAAAGGCAGCCCTGATCAGGGGGTGGAAGTTTGGCAGTGCTGGGGGGCCGCTCTTCCCAAGATGGGGAGGGTGTTCACAGTCTCTTCTGAGAGGAGCACACGTGGTGGGGGAGGTCGGCCTGTCCCTTGCTGCCAGTTGCAAGGGGGCCATTGCAAGCAAGGGAAGGCTGCAGGCCATTAACCCAGGCTGGGCTCAGGATACCGGGCAACTGCCCCAGACTTCCCAGCGTGCAGGAACCCTGTCGGAAAATACCCAGCAAGGGAACCCGGGCTGACCCCACTCCTTTAAATGCTCAGACTCGATTCCCAGGACGGTCCTCCGCTTTGCTAAGCAAGCAGCCATTGCGAACAAGGGAAACTGTTGAGGTGCCAGCTGTGCAGCATCTGCACCTCGGTTCAGCCTTTCTGGGCAGCCTTCAGCCAAAGAACATCCTCCGGGCACCGTCCCAGGTAAGCGCAAACCCTCCCGCCCCTTCCCGCCCCCTGGAATCTGTGCATGCCCCAAACTTGCCAACCATGAACCTCTTTTCTTTAGGGGAAAAGGCCCGCCCAAAGCTGAGAGACAAAATTGGAGTGTGGGGGGGGGGATTGGCAAGGATTTCCCAGCAGAGGTGCATCGGTCCTCCTCACTGCAAGCCTTTGCTGCTGCTTGAGCCCCGTCTCCTCCCCGTGCACCCAGCAGCGCCCAGCCAGGCGGAGGGAGGGAGCAGCAGCAGCAGCAGCAGCAGCAGCAGCAGCAGCAGCAGCAGCAGCGCTGGGTCTCCTGCTGGCCCGTGAAGCTTTCTTGGGGGCCCTGAGTTATTCTGGGGCTCTTCCGGGACCCACCTTCTGGATCACGTACACGCAGGTTGCGTAGATCAGCCCCAAGATCCCAACCACAGCCAGGCCCACGATGAACTGGAAGGCTTCTCGGTAAAGCCTGAAGTTTAGTGGCTTTGGGTAGAGGATGGACCTCACCAGGTCTCCCTTGGCGGTACTGAAGCCTGCAGGGGAACATGCAGCAGGCGAGGGGGACTCAGGGTGCCAGTCCAAAGCTGTCTCGGGGTGGGGGGAGACAGCCTGGAAGCTTCCGAGGGCCCCCTTTGCCCAGGCCAAAGCAGGCGTAACCTGTCCCGGCTGAGGATTATGCAAAAGGGGTGGCTGCTCCCAGCTCAGCATCTCAGGGGGTTCCTCAGCTGGCCCCGCTTTCCAGAAAGAAAGAAGGCCTCTTTCATCCCTGTGGCAAAGGCTGCCGAGGGCTCAGGCAGCGTCCCGCCTTCCGGAGGAGGGAGCCCAGCCAGAGCAGCCCACGCGAGCAGGGGCGTCTCTGCAGAGAAAGGTTCCTGGTTCATTTCAAAGCCAGATTTCCCTCACGGAAAATGCCTCACCTTGTCCCGCCTGTAAAGGGGCCGCTGGGACCCCCGGGGGAGAATCAGCTGCCCAGGTGGGACTCTGCAGAGCCGCTGCCTTCCTGCAGCTCTGCGAAGGGGGCCCGGTTCCTGGGAAGCAGGAAGATCCGCCCTGCGCAGAACCGACCCCCAGGTTCAAGGGCGGGCCTAGCGCCGGCTCAAGGATCAGCCGCTGGGATCGATGCCGCTTGGAATCGCTCCGTGAAACGGGACCCTTCCTGCAGAACGCGGCAGCCCTGCGGGCTTCTCTGCCCGGCTGCTCTTGTTCGCTTGTGAGCATATGGTACGGTTTGGCACCAGAAAGGTTATTACGCGAAGGCTGCGGGCATCCTGGATTAACGCGGAACAATGGAACAGGTTCACAAAGCTGAAACGGCCCTCAGAGATCACCGAGGGCCACGCCCTAAAAGGGGGGCTTAATCTGAGCTGTTGTTCTTCCTGCTTTGGCATCGTTCCTGCTAGTTCCTTTGCTGGCTTAAGTACGGCATCGCCGCTCCCCTTTCCTCGGGGCCTCCGGCGTACCTTCTGTCTGGACCAGGGGGCCAGACTGCGCTGTTCCCGGCAAAGCCGCCGCTGCTTGGACTCACCTGTTTGCAGCACAACGGCCCGGACGGGCCCTGGGCCTGCCCGCCTGATCTGGATCACCTCCGTGCCACAGAAGAGGACGTGCCGCCGGTAATCCCCCATCCCGTACACTTTCCAGGGCATGGTGTTGTCGGTGTGAGGCAGGGGGGTCTTCGTGACCGGAACACTTTCACCTAAAGGTCATGGAAGAGTCCACACAGCCCAGTGCCCCGCCCCCCTCCTCGACAGGGGTACCGGCCACTGCCCCAAGGAACGTACGGGCTGAATTCTGATTCAGGAGGAGAAACGGAGGGAAATGGAAGCCGGGAGCAAGAGGAGCCTCTTCCTTCGCTGCCCTTACTGCGCTCCGGGAGACGGGGAGGTTCAAGGGCTTCGTGGCTCCATTTCTCCACCAGCTGCCATTATCTGCGGGTGGGTCTCCAAGCAAACACGCAGCTAAGCCTAGAAATGGCCTTCAAGGACAGGCGTCCACGGACGGAAGCAGCTTGCAGAGCGGAGATGCAGCCAGAGGGAGGACGGGCTGCTGCCGGCAGCCACGGGGAACGCTCTCCCGGTTGGATGGCTGCAGCTGCGCAGGGCACCCTTGGTGGCGAGTCACCTCCATCATGAAACAGCCAGAGTTTCACGTAAAACCGGCCCACCAACCCTCTCCCCACGTCCCCCCCAGCAAGACCCCTTTCTCTGCCTGCCAGACCCACAGGCTGGGGGGAGCAGAAGCACCACCAGACACACGAACTGCCGGCTTGTACCTGTGAGCATCCCCTCATTGACCACGCAGCTCCCCTCTAGCAGGATGGCATCACACGGCAGGGAGAACCGCTGGCCTTCCAGGAGAAGGACGTCGCCCGGGACTAAGTGGCAAGACTCCAAGGTGCAACTCCCTGGCGAGGACAAGAAAGAGAGAGATGCCACATTCGCCTGATCACAAATCTGCCACACCACATGGACTGAAGCCATCTAACCATTTCTCTTCGCTTCGCTTTTGTACGCAGGGGAGGCGAGGAGACTTTTGTTGCTCCAGGAACTGCGGTGGTTTGGGAAGGAGACTGGCAGAAAAACCTTCCTGGACGCTTCTCTTGGCCAGCCTGCCTGGACTGAAGGAGACCTTGGCCCCACGTCACATTGCTGGAGTGATCAGGGAGCCCGAGAAGGCAGCGTGGAAGCCCCTCTCCCCAAGTGGCTGGGGGGGAGGGAGATGTGGGGAGGGGAGGGAAGGGGAGGGGAGGGATATCGGCTCACCACACCCACCTTCGCCTTTCATCCAGACTGTGACTTGGACCCGGTTGTGCTCCTCCACCAGCTTGTGCAGCTTGAGGGATTGCTGGGGGGGGGGGCGGGGAAGAAGGTTAAAGGGCTGGCCCTGGACCGCCTCTGCCCCTGCCCCCAGCTCAGTCCATCTCCCCTGCCTCCCTCTTTCTGGCAGGGGGGGGAAGGCTCATCCACATCCCGGGGGGGTGCGTGAGATTTGCCAAATTTTATCAATGGAAAATGTAGAGTCACTTTCTGTGAGACGGGCAGCTATATAAACGTGACTAATAAATAAGAAAGCCATTTACCCATCTCTCTCTCTCTCTCTCTCTCTCTCTCACACACACACACACACACACACACACACACAGAAAGGGTTTTCCCAGAGGGACGACCCACGAAAGCGTGGGGGAGCGTTATCCATTTCTCTCCTTCAGAGTCTTTTGGATGGTGACAGAAGACTGAGAAGCCGTTGGAGAGCAAAGATGGACAACTGGCCCTGTCTACTAAAACCGCAGATTTCGGGGGGAGAACAGCAGGACAAAGGCCTCTCCCGAAAGGCGAGGCTCATTGCCAAGGGGAGATGGGGGTTAGCAGGGAGAAGGCGGGGGCGCACGCTCCCCTTTCCCTCTGGGCCGGAGGCAGAGCCTGGACCCCGGGACTGACTCAGCCCCTGTGTGGATTCCCGCTGGGGCTGGGCCCCCCCGCCTCCTCTGCCCTTCGCTTCCCGGGGCGGGAAGCCGAGAGGGGCACCAGGACTCCCGTGCTCATCTGCAGCTGAGGTGTTCTTGCTCCAAGCGACCGAAGAGTGAAAATGGGCAACTCTGTGACACGGCGCTCCAGAGCCAGAGGCCAAAGGGCACGTCTCGGGCTCTCGGGCATCAGCGCAAGAAACACCCACGAAAAACGAATTGGGGGAAGAGAGCTCTGTTCCCCCGTACCCTAAGTCCAGAACTGCAAAGCGCCTCCCTCCCCCACAAAAAGCAGCCCTGGGAGAAAGACGCTTCAGGCCCCTTTGGGAGAGCTGGAGGAGGAGTCGGTCTTCCCCGGGACCCCTCCCCACATCGACCCCCAAGGGGAGAAGTCTGCCGGGGCAGCTGCCTCAGGGCCTGGGGATCCCCCGGTCAGGTCCATCCCCAAAACAGGCTCATCACCCCAAAGGCAGCTTTGCAACCCAGGAAGCGATCAGTATGCTGAAAGTCACCTGAGCATGTGCAGAGTCCCCTGAGCAGGTCACTCCATCTCTGAACAAAGCCAGAGTAAGGAGAACCACTGGACCAGGGAGTCCCAGCCACAGAAGCTGACCAAGTGACTTTGGCTCAGCCTCTCTCTCCCCTGCCTCCCTCAGAGGGTTGTGGTTATGGGGGGAAATTGGAGGAGGGTGTGCACATGTACTTCCTTGAGCGCCTGGGGACAGGCAGGGCGCTGATCTAACAAGTCCGTCAAGTGAGGGTGGGGCGGCAACCCCTCTTCCGCGAGATCGCAATGGGCAGGGCCGGCCTTCTGGCCGGGGCAGCGGTGTTTGCTCACCTGCCGAAGGTCATACACGGTCAGCGCAATGGAGATCACGGAGAGGATGATGATGGCCACGGAGAACTCAATGTAGCCTTGGGAGAGCCAGAGGGACAGGGTGAAGGCTTGGAAGACGTAGAAGGGGTTCAGGATCTGCCGGCAGAGAACGCAGACCGGCTGTCAGGGCCGCCGTGGGGCACCTGACAAAGTGCCCACAGACGTTCAGCCTTGCAGCAACAGCAAGGACAGGCGTGACGTTGGTAGGCCACGCAGGGTGCCCTCGAGCCACACAGGCCTCCACGGCCTTCCCAGGGCGTTTGTGGCCTGGGCCCCCTGCAAACCCCAGTGCCGGATCTGACTTGCACCGGAGGCAACAGCAAGCCAGCTCCGCGCCAACACCTGGTTGCCCCCAGAAGTGCAGCCCTCTGCCTGGCATCCGCTGCAGCTCCCTCGCCACGGCTCAGGAGGAGCTGCCAGGAAGCCCCACCCTCTGCCCAGCGCCCACGGCTGAGCTGGCTCTGCGCTGTGGCATCGCAAACGGCGGGGACTATAATCTCTCTCCAGTTTCTGCGAGAGCGCCATCGTTTTGGGAGAGCAAGGTTTGCTGTTGCTCGACTTCCCAAGAGGAATGTCAAATACCGTGAATTTCCTGAATTTGCTCCTCGCCCTCTTTGTTTTTGTCCGAGACCTGCCAGCATGCAGAAGTCTTACAAAGGAGCTCAGGGTCTGACCCAAGACCCCGAGCCTGCTCAGCACCATCCTCACAGTCTTTGCCAGAGAGCCCGTTACCTCTTTAAAAAGCAGTTTCCAGATGGGACGGATTTCGATCTTGATGGTGTTGGGGCCGCACACTAAGCTCCTGTGAAGGCAGGAGGGAGAAGCGCAAGTGTGCTGCGGAGCGGAGCGGAGCAAGCCGCAGGCGAGGAAGGAGCCCGGGCCAGGGCAGGACCCCTCCCAGCCGCCCGAGGTGCTCTCAGGGGAACCGGGCCCCCCACCCACCGCCCATCGGATGTAGGAACCTCCAAGGCCAGACCAGGCAAGCGCACTTCCTCCCCTCTCACTCCCTGGACAGACAAGCTTGTGTGTCCTATTTGCAACCCTCTGCACTTGAAAAATCTTCCCAACCCTTACGGAACAAATAAAACATTAAGACAAAGACTAAAAAAATTGAGTTAAAAAAAGGAAAGAAGGAACTAAAACAAAAGAAGAAAAAAGTTCAGAGGGTCCATGCACATCTAATTCTGTGTGTGTTTGCACGTGCGATTCTTGGCCAGAGTCAAGGCTGAGAAAATATTTCAGTGCCGGTATACAGCATATGGGGAACTTTTTTAATACTGCAGCTGTTTTAAGACGCAGGCTTGTGGGAAGGTGAGTTTCTGGCTGATGGAGTTCCCAGCCGGTGACCCTGCAGCCTCAGCGACTTCCAGAGCCCGGTGAAAAGAGAAGGAAAGGAGGGGGGACCACCTGGGGGAGGTGCTGGCTGTGGGGGGGGCATACCTGAGACCCTTTTCCTTCCTCTCCAGCCCTTCCCCAAATCTGTGATGCATTTCGTAGCAGGTGTGGCTGTCCTCGAGGGACCTAGGAAAGGAGGCACACCGAAACATGATGGAGATCGGCAGGGACCCTCCGGCTCCTCCTTCTCCTCCAAGAAGCGGAAAACTCACCCAACTGGGGCAAACTGTTTCTCAGAAAAATCCCAGACATAGCGGATTTTTTGTACCTGGATATATCTCCCCTATAAGAGCAACAGATCACGAACACATGAGAACACCAAGGGCCTGGCTAGCCTTCCCCAGTGGCCGCTTCAGCCGGGCCGGGAGCAGAGGGCCGCCCTCCGGGGGAACGCACAGCGAGCCAGGAGCCCTGGGGCTCTGCTCTGCCTGGGAAGGGGCCGGGGTGGGTCGGCAGGGAGGATCAGCCCCGCCCCCTCCCCCCGCAGGGCGCCAAGGGTTGCCACGATGTACAGGGGTGCCCCGTGGCCTCTGGAGGTGCCCAGGGCAGTGCTGCGCAGCTGACGTTCCCCCTGCCTCCCGATGAGGCCCCCACCGTGGCTCTGGCTGGGCCCCGGAGGTCTGAAACCAGGGAGGGAATGCAGGCCACGCCAGAAGCCCGCAGGTGGAGCGCCGCGCATTTTTCCACCGGACAAGGCGAGGCGGCTGCTCGCTAGAGGCTCTTGCTCTCACCTCAGGCTGTGCCTGATGGAACTCACTCAGCAGGTGGCAGAGCAAGACATGTTGGAAAGCTCTCCGCGGTCCCCCCCCCTGCCCCCCCCTGCTTCCAGTTAACCCCAGGTCCCCCCCCTGCTTAATTTCATGTCAGGCATCTTTATGGCTTTTCTGAGGACTGAATGCTTGTCTGTACTGAAGCTGTACTCCGATTTTTCATGGCCCAAGAGATTCTGAAGGTCCAGCCAGATCACCTTCTTCCGCGCGTACTTTTTACTCTCATCCTGGGGGGGGGGAAGAAGAGAATCTTCAGAGTTAGCGATTTTTCGGTTAGAGCAGGACTGTTTTATTGCTTGAGCGGGAGACTAAGGTGCGGGTCTCATAATGATGCCGACTCCTTTCCCTGTGGAAGGAGAAAAGGAGAGGAGGACGACCCGCAGCAAGGTGGGCAGACTCAGTCACGGTGGCAATGGGGGCACCGTTGGGAGACCCGAAGGGCCAGGCTGGGGACAGACCCTCCTGGAGGGAATCTGTCTCTGTGGTCGCCAAGAGGTGGCACTGACTTGGTGGCACATAATCAATCACTCAATCACTCAATCACTCAATCAATCTTCGCTCTGGGCCCTGGTAACTTCAGCTATAATAACAAACATTTTAGAAAAGGTATAATTAATTCTTCAAGTGAGATTTGTCAGGTTGCCAAGAACTCTCAATCTTCATTAGACTAACTATGCTGGAAAACGATTTCAGATTTCTAGACTACATTAGATTCCATGGAAACAGGTTAAGGATTTCAGATTTAATCTGTCAACTCCAGGACCCAGCATGAAATCAGAATAAGGAAGAAACGATGAATATGTTGTCTCCCCCTTTGAATATGGTGGGGATTCTGTTTCCAACCAGCCCGATCTTTGGATTTCTGAAAAGCGAATATGACCTCGTAGCCCAAGTGGTGGATGCTTCCCAGCCAAGAAACGAAACCGCTGTGGACCGCCCAAGTCGCGGTTTAACCCCAAGAAAGGAGACGCTGAAATGCACGTCCGAGCCATGTCTGTGCCCAGGAGAGTGGAGGGAGGCTGCCCGTTCTCCAGCGCCTCGGGGCAGAGCAGGGTTCTCGCTCAGGAGAGACGGGGCCACGCCAGTACTGTGCAGAGCAAGACGCAACGCCCCGGCTGCGGCTGCGGGGGAGGCGGGCTGCTTCGGCAAAGGACGAGGCACCTACCGTGGTCCTGAGCAGCACCACGTCGGCCTCCTCCAAGCTGCAGGGCACGCAGTTTGCCCACACGTCCCACTCCGGTTTCCAGTGGAAGAGAAGCAGGAGCCCTCCGCAGGACAGGAGATACCCGGCCAGGCACAGGGCCCTGCGGACGCCTTGGGTCTTGTAGCCGACGATCTCCTGGGAAGAACATCGGTGTGAGGTAAACCCCGGATGAGTTCACACAACGTGCTCAACCTGGTGGCTGAATGAGCCCATACAAGGTACTGAAGCATAAACTCAGCAGCTGTACAACACACGACAGCGCAAACCCTAACCAGGGTTAAGATTAATTCAGCTTCGCATGTTGTGTGAATACAGCTGTAGGTGTTGCCCAACCTGATAAAGCCACAGCGCGCTAGGGTCTGAGGATGTGACACCCAGCAATTTTCCAGATTGTTCTCACATGTCAAATGCAAACAGGAATAATGGTTCGGCCTGAACGAGGCAAGCTATTCACACTCTAGGTCTCTGCTTCAGAACCGTTTTCGGGTGAGAAAGAGGCAGAAGGTAGATCCCCTGAGAAGCAGGAAGGCTCTTTCCAGCACGATCCCCAACTTCTGAAGAGCACTCCATGACAGCCTCCTTCCTGCAGTGTTACGATCCACTCAGCCCCTATTCCCAGCAGCCTTTCCCAGAGCGGAAACATCTCTGAACAAAATTGCCACCAGATGTACTTGAGATCATCTGGCCAGGTGCATCTGATTCCTAATTTTGTCATCTTCAGATGCAAGATTGTTGGATACATCATCCTCGGAAACCAAATGCTTTCATTCGTGGTGCAGAAAAGGAGGATCACCTGGTGTCCTATTTTCCATCTCTATCGTTCTGCCATTATGTCTACAAAAGGGTCAAGGCTGGAATTACTAAAGGCCCCTCCCTGGGACTGTCCAGGCTAATTACCCGGGCTTTTTCCCAGGGGCTCTGGAAAGCCCTGCGCCTTTTGACATAGACGGATGCAGGAAGATATACTGTAGATAACGTGAATGGTTGCCGGTCGCTCATCTCCCGGCTCTGCCCTGCCTCCTCTTGCCCCGTTTTGCCAGTCAACTGTTCTGATCTTTGCTGCTGCTCATTAAATGAGCCTCAAGCCACATTTTTGGCTGGCTGAGCTGAGTCGTAGGTGCGCTTGCCCTGATCTGGATCTGGGATGGGCTGGGTGCAAAACTAGCTGGAAACTGGCCACAGCAATTTCCTAACAATTGCAAGGAACAGCAGTTAAGGTGAGCTGTGTGTATATGATGTGTTATTAGCCAACCAGCAATGGATCAGATACAAGTCAGCTGCGTAATTCACCCAGGGTACCTCCAAGGGGTAATTGAAGACTCAGGGTAGCAATTAATCTGGCCACCCAACCGGCTCGGCCAGGTCAGTGAAAGACTCGGTGTGGCATTTGCACAACACCCTAAGTGTAGCTATTGCTGACCTCAGTTAGGCTTTTTTGGGCTTAATGCATGGTGTGAGTCCAGGCCGGTTAGTTCATTTTTGATTCCATGTCCTGGGTGCAAAGAGAAAAAGGCACGCGAGCAAGCAGCTCTTTTCTCACGCTGCTTTCTGCTTGCAGAAGGAAGGTTAAGTGTTCAAAGGGAAAGATCCGTGAACGGGTAACAGGTTAATACAGATCGGCGCATGCAGGTTTGTCACCTTGTCCGTCTCAAATACAGTACGCCCTTTTGATAGACAGAAGGTTGTGTTTTCCACCCATCAAATGCAAGGTTCTTGATGGGATTTCAGTGATAATTAGATAGATTATTAATGATTTAATAATCAATAAATCCATTTAAAAAATAATTGTAGGAGAGTTTGAGTTTGTCAGAACAAGGAAGAATGTAGGAACACCTTAAAGGCAATTTGCATACAACGGATTGACAGCGTCTCCTCCAGTTGCATAGCTGGGGCAGGCGTGGGGCAGGCAGGCTGACGCCTTGCTCCATGAGGAAGAGTTTGGCCAGGAACAGCTGCAGCGGGAGATAAATCTCCACCACGGAAAGGGACAAGGCAGCTGTTCGAAGCCAGACGGTAACAAACGTGGAGACTCAGCGTCTGCTTCTTGGCCTGCTTTGGCAGCGAGAGATCGCAGCGGCTTCCGTTCCCCAGTCGAGGTTGGCTCCTTCAGAGCAGTGGCGAAAACGCGGGGCGTGGGTCGCCTCCAGAGGAGGAGGCTGAGCAGAGGATGGGAGCAGCCCTCACGCCTCGGTGGAGCAGAGACGCCGAAGACGGGGGGGGGGGGGACTTCTTGGCCCAGGGCAGGATCAGGGCCGCTGGGTGGAAACTGCAAGGAAGAGGTTTGGGCTAGACGTCAGGAGGAACGGTCCGACTGTACGAATGGTCAGCCGGTGGAACAGGCTGCCCATGAAGCCAAACGTCAGGCTGCCCTGCTTGCCTAGGTGTGCTCGGTGCCAGCCCCCCAACGGCAGCCAAGATGCTCCCTGGCTCCTTGCTGGGCGACAGTCAGCTGAGAAGGGGGCCTGGGTCCGGGTCAGGCAGGGGGCAGGGGGAACAGGTGGGAGAAGCGGGGGCAGGCTGAGCCCCAGGCCCCAGGCAGGCCAAGCCCCTGCTTACGAGGAGCCGGTACGGTGCCAAGCACCACCAGACCTGCCCACAGGTGGTTGGGGGCGTGTGGATCGCGGCTCTGAGGCGCTGCGGAGATGCCCCTCCATCCAGGGCAGACCCCCACAGGGGCCCTGCCTTCAGGGGGCGGAGACCCCTCCTCCTCCTGCTCCTCCCCCCGGTTGCAGAGCAGCTGCTGCGGGCGGCTCGCTTGGGTTGCAGCCCTGGTAAGCTGCCTTTCCAGCCGGGGAGGAACAGCAGCTCATCCTGCCGAGGGTCCCCCACCAAGGCTTCTCGGGGGTTTTCTGCAAGGCCAGCGCAGAAAAACCCACCATGGCTGGATTTTTCCAAGAGACAAAACCAAACCAGGCGTGGTGGCTGAGGGAGACGCTGCATCCCGCATAATGCAATAAACCACAGAACGATATTTCTTAGAATTAGTAGGTCTCTGGCAATCAGCAATGTTACGCAAACGTGCACACTTCACAACAGGCGCGATGGACGAAGGCCCCGAGGGATTCTATGGCAAATTGCAAGTGGTGCTAGGTCAAGGAAGGACACAGCACTGCTCCTGGGCAATTGGGAGGGAGAAATGGAGGAACCCAGAATCCCGTGGAGATTGGGATGGGAGAAACACAACCGTGCAGAGATAGGCGAAGAGAGTTTTGTGAAGAGAGTTCTTCATTTACAGGCAACAGGTGCTTCAGGTAACATAAATGCCACCGTGCCCATGGCATCCCCAGATTCACACTTCAGAATCAAACAAGTACCCGGAAGCCGATGGAGAAACACAGCTCAGTCAACCAGCGGCGTTCGGGGGCAGAGCGTGGAACAGATAATCACTCAAACTGAAGAGCGTATCTGCCATTAAGCTAAGAGTTGGGGTCGGCCTCTACAAGGGGGAGAGCCTCTTCTGTGGTGGCACCCCATATATGAAATCCTCCCCAGAAGCTCATCTAGTGCCCACTCTTCGGTGCCAGATAAAGACCTTCCTTTTTTCCCCAGACTTTTTAACTGCCCTTTAATTGCATTTTCATTCATGTTATTTCAGTTTTTGAACGACCTCCTTGCAGTTGCCTAGCTTATATGGTGTTTTTATTTTGCATTTTAATGTACCTGTCTTTATTCAAATTGTATTTTTACTGCGCTTCATTGTAGACCACCCAGAAAGTTTTGGCTATTGGTGAGTTTATAAATAAATAAAGCAAGCTATGGATATAAAATCAGTGAAAGGCACAGATTCAATCTGCTTAACGTGTGAAAATGAACCTGAGGAGCTCTGGGGAGAGAGAAGAGGCAACAGGAAATCCAAAGAGGTAAAACGATTCCAAAAATCGTAAAGAAGAAAAGCTTCGGGAGGTTCAAGCCAACCTTTTATGCCAGTCGGGGGAAGTCGGAATACCAACGCCCCGGCAGCAAGACCTCCGCCATCAGGCCAGAAAGGGCAGAGGAAGAAACCTCAGCCGAGAACGCCAAGAAATAGAGGAAGGTCACAAGGCAAGGAGGACGAGGAGCTCCGTCCAGGAGGCGAACGAAGGTCACAGGGAAGAGGAGCGTTCAGGAGTGACCACGGGAGGGATCTCAGGGAGGCAAAGGCGATGAAGGGTTTTGGAAACAACACTGGAAACTTTTGCAAACAGGACTGTAGATTGACAAACATTTCTGGAGAAAAGCATATTTAAGGACAAACTTCCATAGAAACTGTGGTGCAATAGGGAAAAACCCAGCTGATGAACCAGAAATTGAATCAACTAAAGCGGGAGGTAAACAGGGTGTAAACTAATAGGGACCCAGAGGGCGAGGCCTAGAAATGGGAGAACGCGGTGTCCATTCCTGTCCTGGAGAAGGGGGATGCGCAGGTGACCGAGCCGAGCGGTTCCACAGAAAGCCATCTTGTAAAGGAAGCAAGTATCAGGCTTGCCAAGGAAGGCGAGGAGGAAGGCAACCGTTGAACGGGAGCTGGTTTCTGCCGCTTGCCCTCCTGGGGCTCATGAGTTCTCCGGCCTTGCTGGCCTCCCCCCGTAGGGCGGCCCATGTCCTCCCCACCCCCAGCCAGACCGTTCAGGCCGCTGAGTTCTGAGCAGACACCCGGACCAAGGCCTCCAAGCCAGCGAGGCCCCTGAACCCCAGTCGGCCTCCTGAATAGCTCGCTCGGGCATTTGCCGATGCTGGCTCACGAGTTATCTTAAATCAGCGCTTGTATTTTTAAATGGGAAAACTAGGAAGTAACTGACCACAAAAACTGACTTGTGCCAACCTGTTTTATTAACTGTGTATTCTCACTATAAGCAGAAAACCTAAACCATGTTATGATTGGCGTTTGACATCATTTCTGGTTAGCACTGATTATATGGCCATATAAAAGTTGCTTGTACCCTCCTTCAGTCGGCCGAATCTTGAGATCTGTCCCCAGCGCTGTTCAGATAAACTCGGCTCGAGCAGATCCTGCAGTCTCCGGTCATAAATTAGGTCATGGGGAATTCTCCCCCACAGGCTGTCATGTCCCCCGCCCCGCCTGCCCCAGAAGCGTCGGCACTTGCTCTCAGCACCTGAGTCTTCACCCCGGCCCTGCTAGCCATTGCCAGCTAGCCTCAGACTGGGGAGGGCAATGTGCCAGTTAGCCTCGCCACCCCTGGCTACGCCAAGGGAGGTTCTCTGGGCTGCGATCCAGGCATGGCCCAGGGAGCCTTCCTGACCTTTGATGGGCAAGCCCTTCTGCCTTCTGAAAACCTTGCTGCTCGGCGCTGTTGGAGAGGGAAATTCTCTGTTGACTTATATCCCATTTTTTGATTTACATTTTCTCTCCCTTCCCATTAGGCCCCACAGACACGAGATGACGTTCGACTTGCCTACTCACGCAGAACGGCAGAGTAACTCACACACTTTATGGTGGGCTTGCGAAGACAGCTCAAGCACACATGGACGTGATCAGTAGCATTCCAGGGTCAAGACCTCAGAACAAAGACAATAAGCCAGATCTATAATTAAGCAACAAGAAGCTGCAGAGGCATAAGAATGATTGGCTACAGAGGAAACGCAAAGACAGAGGTGAGTGGGTTAGACTTGCACTGTGCAGTGGCAAAACTTTCCACTAGCATCTTGCTCTAGCAGTCTTTGCAACCACTTCGTCTTGCATCTAACTCAGACAGCCTAATGCAACGAAGAAACAATGTCCTCTTGAAGTGTATTTGCTTGTTAAATACTTGCTGCTACAGTTTATACTCTCACTATGCTCAGGAGCTCTGTGCCAAAACATGTAATAACATTCGAACGGCTTAATTTCTTCCCCAGGGCACTATGCAAAATGGAACTCTTCTGCAGCAGTGCAACAAGGAATGACTTTTTGTGCAACACAAATCAAAATCTTCCAGCAAAACTGCAACCTGTGCATTTTTACAGTGGTACCCATGGATGAAAGGACCCTTGACTGCGTTCACACAATATCCCTAACCCAGTTAATAAATTAATCCATTTCCTGGGTTCACACAATATATGGAACCATAAACCAACAAAGGAGACTACGTGTGTGCGCAAGACAGAGAGAGGGTGAGATTCTGTGCATTGCCTTTCCAAAAATAAATTAATTTGATAAGTTGGATGAACTTATTGTGTGATCCACACACAGCTATTGGCTTTACGCACACGATAGACTTAACCAAGTCAGTGAATGACCTACTTGCTGCATTTGTATAGTGTGCAAAGCTTGGTTCATTTTTGGGGTAGCTGAATGCATTGTATCAACCCCGTCCAGTTGTTTAGTTTATGGTTTGTTATGTAGTGCAAATCCAAAAAGTGTGTTCATTCCATAACCAGATTAAGTGTATGGTGTAAATGCAGCCAGTTAGCAGGATAATGGTTTTCTAGTATGGAGATCATAGTTATGCCTCACTTGTCTTTCATCCTAGAGATCCACTTGGAAACCCAAAGTCGTCCCTGCAGTGATCGCAGCCGGGAAGGGGAAGGGGACCTGTCAAGGGGGATCTTCAGACAGGATTTCTCAGTCCTCCGAAAGAGGAAAGCGCACGAGAGAAACCCGGAATTATCCCTCCTTGATTTTCTCTGGTATAAGGTGGGGCAGAGAGAGGCCTGCACAGTCCTGATGTCTTATGCCAGAGTTATCCCAGCAAATGAGACTTTATTCACCCCGCAAACCAATCTTTTTAAATACAAAGCGCTTTGGAACAGAGAATCAATGGCTCGATTCAGGTTAACCTGATGCAATTCCTGTATTCCTACAGCATGTCAGACCCAAACCACCACACTGCAAAACAAGCTGTATTCTAGCTTAACATGATCGCCTGATTCACACAACATGTAAGATAATGGCTGGTGCCAGCAACACATTGAACTTCAAACAACCGCACCCCTTTTAACCTCCTGATTGTACGAATGGAGCCAAAATGCCATTAGGACAAAGGATAAAGGAGAATGACTCATTTCAAACAGGATTTGGGGTTTTTTTTAAGGTTAACACATCTGGAGAGGACAGCTGTTGGTCCTGCCTGGCAGATGTTGCTCTGAGCCAAGAAAGCTGGATGGGGCCTGACTGAGTCTGTTTCTGGCCACATCTGTCCCTGGTGCGTAACAGGAGCATGGCCACCTGGCATTCCTTTCCCTTAGAGAGAAGAGTCGCCCCCAAGAGAGCTCTCTTCCTCTTCCTCTACATCTCCATCACTGGAGTTATTCCTATGAGGAACCTCTCAGCTTAAGCACACTCGCTCACTCTGCAGTTGCGAAAGTGTTTTGGACAGCCTCTGCTCGAAGTAAGGAGAACACAGCACTTCATGTGGCGGCCTGTTCCACTGGCGGGCAGCTCCTGCATTAGAGAGTTCTTCCTGGCATCTGGACTGAACCCATTTCCTTGTGCAGTAGTTTTAGTCCACTGACTCTGGTCCCGCCCTTTGGATCAGCAGAGAGTAACTTCACGCCTTCTGTGTGTCACCACCCTTCAGATATCTGAAGCATCTCCCTTAATCCATCCCTCTGCAGGCTAAACGTACCGGATCCTTTAACCTTTCCTCGCAGAGCTTGGTTTCCAGACCTCTCACCATCTTAGCAGCCCTCCTCTAAATATCCTGCAGGTCATCCCCTCCTTTTGGGACCTGGTGCCCAGAACTGGACACAGAACTCCCAGTGGGGTCTGAGCAGAGCTGAGCAGAGGGGGACCATCGCTTCCTGTGATCTGGACTCTGTGCTCCTGTTAATACGCCCCAGGAAGGCAGCCGTGTTTCGAGCAGCCTCCGCACTTCGCTGCTGACTCAGGTTTATAGGAAGAGGGGCCAAGACATACCAGCTTGGATCTTATAAACAGGCTCCCAAATAGGTTCTGTCACTGATGTCGGAGAGGAGAGGCAGAACTCATACTCCGGAAAACCCACAAATGCCGGCTGCAGGAGGAAGGAATCCCTTCACCCACGGACCAGGCATGGACCTCACCGCAGAAAACCCAAAGAGCAGAACTCCCCTTTCCAACACCATCAACGCACAGGAAAGGGGTTTTCAAATACAGAAAAGTACCTTTATGCAGCCGAAAGGCAGCAAGTGTTGTTTTCTGCAGGGGGATTTGTGAAAGATTTGCAGGAGCAGCTCAAAACAGAAGAATAAAGTGAACGAAACGGCCTCAGTTAAGACCCCTGGAATTGGAGGATTTGCTTGGAAAAGGACACGGCTGATGAGGACTGGAACTGGACAATGTTTCCAGGCGATGCCAACTTCTCTCTTCCCTCCCCATCCCCACCAACCTCCCCCTCCAGTCCCTGAGGAAGAGACCAGCAGCAGATCCCCGCCCACCCGCCTTGAATTACAGGAGGGGAACCCGAGCATCCCCCAAAGGATGGCCCCTAACCGTTGGGGCTGTTCCTTCCACAGCTGCTGGGCCGTGGGGTGGGCAGCGATAGGCGAGCAGAAGCCAGTGCAGCCCAGCGGTCCGGTGGGGGCAGCTGTGGGGGTTCCTGGAAAACTGAACCGGGGTGGGGATGGGGCACTGCCACTCTTACCGTCTCGCCCTCCTGCCCCTCGTTGAGCAAGGCATGCTGGGGATCCATGGGACGCCTCCTCCCCACGCTGGCAGCTGCCCTTGTGCCCGGGTGGCCGGCCTCAGGAGGAAGGCGATCCCCACTTCAGCTGCAAAAACCTGATCTCTGGGCAGGAACTCCTTCTTGCTGATAATGCCACTGGTGGCTTTCGAGGGTTGTGCAATGCACACCTTCGATGTCTGCAATACCCATAGCTGAGAAAACCTGTTCTGGTTGGCCAGCTTCCAGATGTTATGTAAGCCCTTGTGTGTGCGAGGGTGGGTCCAACCCTCAGCCACATGTGGGAATGGGCCTTCAGACCTTAGCGAGTGGGCGCGTTTGCCAATCCCGTGCTCATAACTCAGTATGTCTCCCCCCTGCCCCCCGTGCCTGGACGTCCATTCACATAATCCCCGGCCCTTTGCCCTTGGCTGTGCGGGAAGGAAAGACGTTCAGCAGCCCATCCGGAGGCTCCCAGCCGGGCTGGCCATTAGAGGCTCAGGCCTTGCACCATGGGGCTGAAACCGAGCGGTCTGATGCTCGGCTGCAGATGCAGATGGCCCCCTTCCCCTGGCGCAGGACTTCTGGTGGGCATCTGGCCCGTGGCCATGGACCTGCCGAAGGAGACAGAACAAGGACATCCCACAAGACTGGCATCAAGCTGGAGGGCTTAAGGCGCCCACGACGGGGGGAGGCCCAGTCTTGTCTGTAAGGCTGAAGACTTGGATGTCCCCTTGGGCCTGGGGCCTGGAGGTTGGGGGAGTGGGCCTTGTTTGTGACTGGAGAAGGGTTTGTTTTCGGGCGCCGTGATTTCTCTTATATTTCTTATGAGGTGTGCTTGGTTTTAACCCTACGTGCGCTGCCCAGAGGGCCATCTGTGAGGTGGGTGGCCGTCTAAATCGACATAACAGAAATAAAGCCCAAACGCCTGGCCGCCTCCCCACTTTCCCCCGGCTCTTGGCTGCTGCCTCTCTTCCGATGCTGCTGATCTTGCATTGTTCACCATATGCTGCTGATTTTGCGTGTAGTTACACCCATAGCCATGAGGGTTGACTGCCCGTGCTGAAAACATCCTAAGACAGTGACGGAGATGCCGCCCGTGGCGGGGGGAGCGCCTGGCCGGGGCTGTGCCAAGGTCCTACCTTTCTTAGGAAAGGCAAACGAGTCAGCCCAAGCCCAAAAACACATCGGCAGAAAAGGGGAAAATGCTTAGAAAGCACCTGTAAGAGTGGCACATACACGCCTTAGATATAGAACATAAAATAGATAGAACATAAAAAGTGTAAGGGAGAGCAGAGAAAGAGGGAGGGGTTCATGTTTCAAATGCTGCTGGAAAGGACATAACCTCATTAATATGGACTGGACTGGACTGGAGTGGAAGAACAACCCACCCTGCCCAGAGATTCAGCCCTGGGATGAGGAAGAAGATTGATTGATTGATTGATTGATTGATTATGTGCCATCAAGTCAGTGTCGACTCTTAGCAACCATCTAGATAGATTTTTCTCCATGACAATCTGCCCTCAACTTGATCCTTCAGCTCTCCCAACAGTGCATCTGTCACCAGCGTAACCGAGTCCCTCCACCTTGCTGCTGGTCGTCCTCTTCTCTTTCTGCCCACCTTTCCCAGCTTCAGAGCCTTCTCCAGAGAGCTGGGTTTTCACATCATGTGTCCAAAGGAGGATCACTTGAGCCTGACCATTTGGGCCGCAAGGGAGAACTCTGGGCTGATTTGTTCAATGATCCATTTGTTAGTTTTCTTGGCTGTCCACAGTATTCCCTGGAGTCTTCTCCAACACCAACGCTCAAAAGCAGCAATACTCTTCTTATCCTGCTTCTTCAAAGTCCAACCTTGGCTTCCATAGGGTGTCACAGGGAATTCCATGGCTTGCACGATTCTGATCTTTGTAGGTACAGACACATCATGGCATCTGAAGATCTTCTCCAAGGCCTTCATGGCTGCTCTACTGAGTGCCCGTCTGCAGTGTATTTCTTGACTGCTTGCTGTTCTACTGTTGATGGTTGATCCTAAAAGGCAGAAGCTGTCTACCACTTCAATACGTTCATTATCAATTCTAAGGCTGGTTGTTGTATCTGTTGTCATTAATTTGGTCCTCTTTATATTAGAATTGGTTTCATTTTTTCACTATGCTCCTTCTCTTTTATTAGTAGACTTTGCAGATCCTTTGCCTTTTCAGCTATTAGAGTAATGTCATCAGCATTACTGATGTTTCTTCCTCCAGTTTTAAAACCACATTCATCTTCTCCCAATCCAATTTCCCTTAACATAACATTCATCCTTGTTGCACTCCTTTGCCAACCAGAAGCCAGTCTGTTTCACCACGCTCTGTCCATACTGTCGCTTCCTGACCTGTATATACGTTTCTCATGAGGACAGTGAGAGGCTCTGGGATTCCCTTTTTCTGAACTCATTTCATAGCTTGACATGATCAACACAAAGGCCCTTCTACTATCAGTGAAGCACATACTGACTTCTTTTTGGTATTCTTTGACTTTCTTAATTATCTAGTGTGCATCGGCCATAATGTCTCATGTTTCTCAGCCTTTTCTAAACCCAGCTTGAACATCTGGCATCTCTTTTTCCGTGTAGGGCTCTAATCTGTGTTGGATGATTGTAAGCATTATTTTGCTAGCACATGAAATTAAGGATACAGTACAAAAGCTTGCACACTCTGTTAAGTCTCTCTTTTTTTGCACTGGGACGTAGATTGACCTCTTTCAATCTGTTGGACACCGTGTCGTTCACCAGATTTGCTCGCGTAGCTTGGTTAGAATCTTTACTGATTCTTCTTCTGTTGCTTGCCTTATTTCAGTGGGTCTTCCATCGTTTCCTGTAGCCTTCCAACTTGGTAACAAAGTGCTGATCTAACTTCATCTTCTAGTGCTAGAGGTTATTATAAGTAGGGAATATCTTCTAAGGTATCTTGGATGTTGACAAGTCTTCTGTACAGTGTTTCAGTACATTCCTTCTATTTTAGTTTGATCTCCTTTGAATTGGTTATTATCTGTCCACTGGAGTCCTTTAGCAGACCAGTTTGAGAGTGGAATCTCCTCCTGAGTTCAGAGATATTTTGAAAGACTTTCCTTGCTTTTCTGCGTCCGTTTCCATCTTCAATGTCTTTATAGATGTAAAGACTGCTTCTTGTCTCTTCTAGCATTTTCCAAAACTCTTTGTTCAGTATACTGCCACAGCATATAAACAGAGAGCAAACCCCATCCCATTCTAGCACTGAAGATGTTACTAGCCGGGTAATGAAATGTTTGCAAGAAAAGAACCAAGCCCAGAGAACCCCAAGGACTCCACAGTAGCAACTTTATTGTTAAGTAACAGTATGACTACTCCCATTTGCATTTCCTCTTGTCACACTGAAATGGCTTTTGGTGACATGCAGAGAGAGAATAGCTCAAAGTCCCTCCCAAAGTTTCAGGGCTTTGTTTCAACTGGTAAGCAAAGCAAAGCATTGCGAAGAATAAGGCAAAGAACCGTGTTATGTTTGTCGCACGGGAACTGATCTTAAATTTCTGCATACTTTGGATCCTTTCCAAAGACGCAGGCACTAGCTAGATAGCCAGTAACACTCGATTACACACGTTCTTGTGTAACACAAAGATCAAGAACTGGAGTTTAAGTGGGCCGCAGGTGGTCTTTTCAGGACCCTGGTGGGTACAACCCACATAGCTCCTGATTGGGCAGATGACTGTGGTACATTGTCCATCATCCCACTCAACTCACTGATTGGACAGTCCTCTTTGGTCCACCTGGGGTCTCCTGCAGGTTTCCACACCCGCCGTTTGGCTCATCCTGGGAAGGCCCTTGCTCTGCCTCTGAGGGGCCCAAGTGCCATCTTGCATCTTCATCAGCCGGCTCACATTCTCTAGCCCATCTGCTGGATGCATCTTTTCAACGCTGTTCCTTTTGGGGGGAGTTGTGTTGTAGAAGCAAGTGAACAACTTTCTCTTGAGTGCCAGTTGCGCCTGTTCGTGGACTGGGAGGTCCTGCCCGCTGTCACTCGTGCCCTGGTCGACTAAGAAGCCAATGCCATACAGGTCTGCCACTGCTTTTACTGGGACAGCTTTAGTGACAGGATCTTGCAGGTCTGAATGAGCTTTATCTCCAGGGGAACTAGGGAGGGGCCTGTCTGAGATGTTTTGTCACATTATCTTCTGGACCGGGGCTCAAACCTGTCTTATGCACTGACGGCTGCCTCGGTGCTGGCCCTTCCATTCCCCCCGCCCGCCACAGTGGGGAAGGAGCTTCTTCAGAGGGCAGGGGCCATGACAGAAAGCGCATGCTCCCTGGGTCCCATCAAATGGCATTGTTTCAGGGAAGGGACCCAAAGCATGGCCATGCCATGGGAGCACGGGGACAGGCAAATACCACGGAGGAGAGGCGGTCCCGCATACAACACGGCCCTGTGCCATACAGGTCTTTAACTGAATGTTAGGCTTGAACTGCACCCGGAAGCCTACAGAAAGCCAGTGCAACTTGTGAAGTAGGAGTGCTACACGGGCACACCGAGGCGCACCCAGAACGACCTGGGCCACTGCATTCTGGATCTATTGGCGCTTCTGGGCAATTCTTACAGGGCTGACATCCACACGCAGTTGGCCACCACCTGTTGTCCTTCAAAAAGGCAGTAAAAACCTGGCCTTTTCCTTGGACGTTGGGGCTGAGATGATTTGAAGGGGGTGTGAATGGGAGCCTCTGACCTATTCACATCTGGCTGGATTTTAATTAGAAGCGTTTATATGCTCTGTTTTGGGTTGGTTGTATGCATCCTGGAGCCACAGTGGTCGAGATGGCCACATCGTTTTTTACAATAAATTATCAACAATAAATAAGGAACAACTGATGCTTTGTCACACCTTACAGAAACCAGGACCAGTGTCATCCCCAGCCGTGTTTCTTCCTTAATGCCAAGCAGCTACCAATTCCTGGCAGTCACCCTGAGTCACCCGGGCTGGGATGCTGTCTCTGTGGGCAGAGGCCATGCCACCCTCCGCACCCAGTGCTGCTTCACATGATGGGCGGAGTCTCTCTTTAGCTGCTGGTCACAGAGGGGCCTTTCCCATCAACTCCTCCCTCCCCTTCTTCCTGCCTGGGCTGGTGCCACCCCTTTGGAAGACGCTCGTCAGGGTGGCATCCACCACCACAAGACTCTGGCATTTCCATCCCCTGAAGGTTGGAGCCGGAGAGCCGCACACCTTTCCCCCCTAGGTCATGCTGCAGAACCTAGAGATAATCCCACTTGAGAAACATAAAGACCATTGTGCTTCGCTGGGAATCCGCCCTGATTGCAAGGAGAGCTACGCCTGCGGATGACGAACCGAACCGTCGCATCTCATAATCTCCTCCTTCAGAGTTGCAAGACCTGAAGACGGGGCTTTCTGTCCTTCCCGGTCTCTGGCTGTCTCTGCCATTTGGCCCAGGGCAGCATCCTGGAGACTTTGACAGCTCTCCGGCCACCCGAGCCCCCTCCCCTGAAAGTCCTGCGCAGCCCTAAGCAACCCCACGAAGCGCCACAGATCTTTTCTGAGGGCAGGGAAGGGGCGGAAGAGCGGCGGATTCTCCCACAGTGTTGCTGTCCCCCCCCCCCGTGCAGGATTCCCATCCGGAGCCTGTCAGGTCATGTTGGGGGGGGGAGGAGGAGGAGGAGGAGGAGAGGAATCTGCAAGTGCCTGGGGGGCCGCCTCCCTGTGCCAATCCCTCACCCGAGAGCGGTGCCCACAGGATGCCAGCAAGTGGAGGAGACGCCCTGATGTCAGCCGCTGGAGGGCACTTCCAGGGAGCGTCCGGGAAGAAGGTGCAGCGGCTGGAGGCATCCGGATAACGAGCCCGTCAGACCTCCCTGCCTTCCTCGCACCAGGAGCTAAGTGCACTGAGGCGGGCGGGGGCCTTGGGAGAGAGGGGGCCCGGCCTGGGTCGCAGCAGCACCTCTTCTGCAAGGAGAGCCTGCACACCCGCGCACACTCACCCGCGCAGGCGCAGATGCGGAACCAGCCCCCCCCAGCAGCCCCTGGCAGCCGCGCTTTCCATGGCTCCCCCTCCCGGACACCCCCTCCTTGATGCCCCATGCGGAGCTCGGGCCCTTCATCCGGAGCCCCACTGCCCTCAGCACAGCCACCTCCTCACCCCCCGCCCCGTGAGGGGGCTGCTAAAAATAGACCATTCTCTGATAGTGCAAAACCAGCCACCCCAAAGGATGTCTCCGTGGGGGGGGGGTGCCGGTGCAGCCGTCCTCCCCAGCTGGTTGGGGTTAACGATGTTGTGTAGCATTAAAGGAAGAAGAAGGAGAAATGAAAAATTCTGCCATAAACCCCCCAGGGGAAAAAACCTGCCCAGTTGCTCCCGGTCCTTGGTCCCTTTTTTGTGAAAAAGGTGAATCTGAGTGCTCCCAGAGAACACACCCTGTTGCAAATCAGCTGCAGGTTCATCTTTTCTGTATCGTATAATCATTATTTTAGTGCGCCCCCCGCCCCCCCGCACAAAATCCACACTTCCTGATGTCTTGGTCAGTTCCGATTACTGGGAACGGAGCCGAAAAACAGAGGCCTCCTCGACGTGGACGAATCGGCAGGCATCCTGACTCCCCCCTCGCGGGCCCGGTAGCCGCTCGTAAGCGACAGATCGCGTTGCCCGGCTCTCACGCCAGCCCGCTCAGACCGACTTGGCTCGCTCCTGGGCTAAAGTGTTGGCGCTGCTCTTTCGCGCTGCGTGCAGCTTTCTGACGGGCTTCACTGACAGTGTGGCGGAGGACCTGGCCAGAGGTGGGCCTGCCCAGCTCCCGTTGGCTGCTGTGGGCACGGCCCCTCTCCTCTGGCCCCGCGGGAGACCCAACATTCAGCTCCTGCAGAGGCACCTTGCTGGCACAGCACTTTCCGTGGCTCTTGCGGTCGTGGGCGGTGAGAATAAACCCTGAGGGACGGGAGCAGGAGGGTCTTGGAAGGGACCCTGGCTATTCTCTGGAAAGCAGAGGCAGGGGAGGGGAAGCCCTTTCAGACTGGCCAGGTTCGGTTCCTGTAACCTGACAAAAAAGGTAATGTTAGCACTCACGGTTCGGGTTTCCTGTCCGGGCCACCTCGAAGGGCTGACACTTATCAAGACTTATGGGGACTCGAGATATCTACATCTTTAGCGCTAGACCTGGGTTGGGAGGCAGGGACTGGCAACAAGCCTGCTGTGCCCTTGGGCAGGCTGCCATCCGTCCGGTTCTGTTCTGGTGGCTGGCAGCCCCCGGGCGTAGCCAGGGACGGTCACAGAGCCCGAATTGTAAGAAGGGGGACAAGCTGGTCCTGACTCAAGAGAGCAGCTGCCCTTCAGGGCACAGAGAGGTGGGTCCTGCCAACCGTGCACTGCTCGTTCGGGCATGAGTGGGTGCGTTACAGGGTTTCCGCTGCTTCTGCTGACCAGGAAAGTCACACGGGTGGACTTTTTATGGCTTTTATCACTTTGAGAGGCGTCTCCGTTCCAGCCCTGAGGCAAAGGGAGAACTGGACTCCTGGACAGCCCGGTCCTTCCCTGCAGCACTACTCAGAGACCAACTGGCTCATTAACAGCCAGTCACCCCAAGTCCCCCGTGCCCCCTCCACCCCGTGGCCTCTCAGCCAGTCTGTTTTCGGACGCAGGCTCAGCGCTGTTTCAGAAAGCCATTAGACCCGTGTTCAGAAATAGCCTGACTGACAAGTCTCGGGCGCGCCACACCTGAGGAACTTAAGCGCATCTTCCAAGCACCTGCCTACATTTGCCCACCATGCATTAGGAAGAGCCACAGGTGGTTGTTTCCCACTGGCAGGTAGCACTTGGTGGAAGGGAAGGCAAGGCTGGCAAGAATCTGCCCCTTGCTTTCCTTAGTTCGTCCCGTATCAAAAGCGCAGGGACAGTGCTGGTCGTGGTGGGGCGAAGTGCCTGGCTGGAGGACGATGGCTGGGTCTGTGCCAAGGGCATGGATTTTTTTCAGTAAGGCAGAACCGGGCAGCACGTTTTACGCCAGTATAGTTTCCAGTTGGCATACAGACTGAAGCCTAGCATTCTTTGTGCCCGCCTGGCTGTGCCCTCTGTCGTGCTGCCCATCCTCTTTGCCAGTTCCCCCTTCGAGCCAGAGCCAGTTCAAACCTCCGGTGCCCAGGCTTACAATCCTCTGGGCACAAACTTCCCATTATTCAGTGGCCTACGTGCTTTTGGCTCCTGACCTTGGGCGTGCGTAACACTTGTTTTGCAGACCCTGCCTGGGTCCTGATTGGTTTCGGGGTACAATTTAAGGTGCAGGTTTTAATCTATGAAACCCTTCATGGTTTGGTGCCCGGATTCCTGCAGGACCACCTACTCTGACCAGTACCAGCCCAGCTGATTAGATGGACCAGGCAGAAACAGCTGCAAATCCCACTTTGGGGAGCCTCGGGGGGCTGAAGCGAGACGGTGCTGCTTTTCTGTTGCAGCGCCAACGCTATGAAGCCATCGCCATGAAGACCGGCCTGGGTCCCCCTTGCTGACATTCTGAAAATGTTTCTTCTGGACGGCCTCCCCCAGTGTGATGCGGCCCTCCTTAGCTTTTATTCTCAATTTATTGTTCTTTGCTCGGTGTGGTTTATTGTTATTCATGATCTGTGGGGGTATTTTTAGAAGTTACCTTGGAAGTTTTGTCTTTTTGAAGTCTGTGTAAGCTGCCTGATTGTGAGGTGCAAGAGATGTGTTTGATGAATGAATGAATGAATGATCCATCCACCCCCCTTTTTTTAATCTGGTTAGTGGGTTTGTGTAGGGCCTGGTCTTTCTACCCTGCCCTTATTTAGCTGGCCGTTCCAGGTTAACACCTGTTTTGAACAGTTCCAGAAGTATCTATACTCAGTGCTCTTCCCGGGCACTGTTTTAAATGCCGTGTTGGTTGTTGGTTGCTAATACTTGTTTACTGGGTTCTGAGCTGGCTTTATTAACTTGATTGGTAATTATTGCGGGTTTTTGTGCTTTGTTTCCTACCACGTGCAAAGGCCTGTGATAAATACACAAATAAACCATTTTAAAGTGTATACTCAACTTCTGTTCTTTGCAGAACCACGAGCCGGGCGCTGGCATTTTCAGCGTGTCCAGGGGACACGGGCTGACTGCTGCGAAGCCCCACACTAGCCGAGCTATTCACCTGCAGATATTGCAGGTGGGCACCCTGCATAGACCAGGCTGTGCAACATGGAACGTGGCTCTGCAGCTCAGCCAGGACCTGTGGTGGGGCTGCTCAGCGCCAGAACTGAGTTCCCATTCCCCAAAGGGTCCCCTTCAGCCCACAGGATCCTGGGAGGGAGGTATTTTCTCTCCCGACAAGGAAAAGTGCCCCCACCCCTACCCGCTGCTTCTCCACGTGGCTCTGTGGTGTCCCGGGCCTTTTCCAGCTGCTCAGCTCAGGGCTGGGAGGGACGGCAGCCGCCCTCAAGAGGGCTGCCGGCTGGTACAGCCGAGGGGATCCTGGGCGAAAGAGCCCAGCCCCCAATGCCCCAGCCTTCGTCCAGGGCCCCAGGGAGCAGGTGGCCCCAAAGACCTCATCCAGAGGCTGCAATTTTCAGACTGCGCGCAGGGGGAATGATCAGATATACAGACAGTAAGCATGTCAACTGCATTTAATTAAAGCTGCGGACTCCTCCTCTGCTTTCCTCGGAACAGAAAAGTCTGGGTGGGATTGGCTGGGCGCTGTTAAAGAAAGATGAACTTCCGCAAAACGTTCCTGAGCTGCTGCTTTAAGCAGAGCTCTGCATCGACATCGTCATCGTCATCATCATCATCATCATCAGGACGTTGCTGGTCAGCACCCTGGCACACGCACGCCCCACGGGACTCCACATTTGACAAAAACCAGCTTAAGTCAAACAGTGGCCGTGACCTCCTGATTTCAGGACCTGCACCTGCAGCGCCCAGGTGACCACTAGAGGTCCCCAGACCACAGGTACGTGGTGGAACGAAAGGGCGGCCATCCCTAACTCCAGCCCGGCTGTTTCTATAACCTGGGCTGGGGGCACCTGAGAAACTCCCATAGGGAAAAAGGGGCCCGTCTTGGGCCTCAAGAAAAGCAGAAGAGACGTTTGCTGGGCGAACGGTGAGGAGGAAACAAGGCTTGGCCCTTGAGGCCCAGGACGGGCCCCTTTTTTGAGGAAGGGAGGGAGGGAGCTCGGCAAGATCCCTGATGGAACAGGCTGGAGGAGGAGCTGCCTCAGCCATCAGCTCGCCCTGGCTGTGTCTACACAACACGCTCAAGCTGCTGGCCGATTACCCATTTCTAGGCTCGCAAGTAGGTTGAGCAATAAAGCAACTGAAGGGAGTCACAGCAAGACGAACAAGGTGAGCACCGGCCGAGCTTGGCCTGGGGTGGAAGCGCAGCTGCCGGGGCTCTGCGGTGTGCTGGGCGAGACGGGTGTTTGGATCTCGGCTGCTCTTGCACAGGGCAGCCCCCAGACGGATGTGTCACATAGCACACCAAGCCCGAAGCCTGGATTCCAAAGGGCAACCGTTGCGTTCGCGTGACACGGTCTTCCGAAGCAACCAGACCTTGCTGGCCCGTCCCTCCAATGGTTGGGCGGCTCCCACGAAGCTGAACTCCTGGCTCCCTTCACTACGTGACTCTTCCACATGTTGGGGGAGTCCAGCTGTTATCTGCACAACAGCCTTTGGGGCCAGCTGGCCGGGCACAATGGCATCAGCAACCCGAGGCATCGGGAGAGCAGCCGGGGGAGGAAGGCTGTCCCCAGGCTGGGGGGGCGATCTGGAGCAGCTGTGACCCCTTCCAGCACCCGGAGAAACAAACGGAGCCCCTTCGGCCCAGGGCTGCCCAGCAGAACATTCCGGGGCAAGCCCACCCCACCCCCGGGATTTGGGCGTCCTTGGACTTTGCCCGCTGTGGCTCAATGGGGCAGTGACTCAGAGCTAGGGGCCCCATTCCTCTTTCTGAGCACCTGTCCTTTGGGACCATCCACACAATCGGGGGGCTCGCTGCTCCCAGCCCTTTCCCAGGCTCCCCCAGCGCTTCCCTCCCCTCCCTTCCTGCCTCCCGACTACTGACGCCCACGGGGGAGGGCAACCGACCGGGAGGCATCTCCCTGCTGCTCCCAAGATCCAGAGGGCCGGCGCGAAAGGGCGTCTGGGGCCGTGTCCCCCGAGGTTGGGCCTGACTGTGCTGCCAGCGAGACCCGGCCGGCGGGGGCAAGGAGGCCTCAGCTGTCCTGGGACGGCTGCTCGTGGCTCACAAACGCCGGGTTGCTGTAGGTTGCCCCCGGCCCTTCAACGTGGACCGCGGCGGAGCCCAAGAGGTCCGTCCTGTCCCGGGGTGGCCACGCCAAGTCCTTCTCCAGGGCCCGCTGGAGCTGCTTGTGGCGGCTGCTGGACTGGTACCCCACGCGTCTCTTGATCAGCTTCCAGAGCGCCCGGTTCTCAATCAGCACTTCCTGCAGGAAGAGGAGGAAAGGGCTGTCAGGCAGGGCCA
>NW_006534099.1:51941-72332 GCF_000186305.1 Python bivittatus
CCTGTCCTCTGCCAGACTGCCTGGCAGCCTCGGGGCTGGTCGTCCTCCAAACAGCCTTCCAGGCGGGAGGTGGGAAACTCTACTCTACCCCAGCACCGTTTGCCAGGCAAGGCGGGGCAGAGCTGCCTTGAGGGCCAGAGAGGCGCCTTGTCTCAGCCCGCATTGGCCATCCCCGGGCAGCCAGCAGGGGCAGCGGTGGCAGCGGCGGTGGGTCCCTCTCCTGCCCCGCCCGCTGGGCCACCAAGCCCCTTACCTGGTCAGAGAGGCAGCCGCCTTTCCTTCCTGCAGGCGTTTGTGTGCCAGGGCAATGACCCGGAAGCCCTGGGAAGTGTAGCCCTGGAGTTCGCTGGCGAAGCAGGGGGGCACTGGGGGAGAGGGAGACAGTCAGGCCCTGGGTGACCTCTCTCCCAGGCAGCTGCTCGTGGAAGAGCTCGCCGGGGGGCTCAGCAAACGAGAAGCCCGCCTTGCAATTGCCCTTGTGAGAAAGGCCGCGTGCCCCTGGGGGCCAGCACCAGCCAAGACCTCCCTTCAGGCACTTGCATAAATTAGGGTCCTACAGAGAAAGCCCCCCAGCTCAGACCTTCCAGAGCTCAGCGCCTCCTCTCCTCTCCTCCCCAGCCGCCAGGCTAGAGCAGGGCCTTCCCTCTGCAGCCCTCGCTGCTGTGCAGCCCAGCCAGGCACGGCGGGCAGAAGGGTGGTTCAGAGCAACGCCAAGCTCTGTTAGCTGAGGGGCCGGGCCACCAGGCCAGGGGTCACCTGTCTCTGGCCTGCAGAAACTGGCCACCATCTCTGGAGCGCCCTTCATGAAGACCTGGCAGTCCCCGGGGAGCTCCTGGGCGACCACAGTCATCCGCTGCAGGGCTGAAGAGAACGGGAACTGCCGCAGGACGGCCATCGCCTCCACGGGCACCTGGGGAGAAAGGCAGGAGCTGAGCCGGCCTCCCAGCCACAGGAGAGAAAAAGGTGTTTCCTGCGCACGTAGCGATGCCCTGCCTGGTCCGCATAACGCAGAAATGGGACTGGGACGTTGACGGGTCAGCGGTCACGGGAACCAGCCCAGCACCTTCTTTAGCATGCCGTGTGAAGCTGGCCAACTAGTGAAGCCAGAATAGGGCTTCCTGGTTCGCACCGAGTCACGGGTCCCAGCGGTTTACACCCCAGCTCCCCGGGTTGTGCTTCCCACTCTGCCCACTGGCAGCAGCCGGAGGTAACACCCATCACCCATCGTGGCTGGGTCCCTGACAGGCTTTGGGCCCCTCTCCACTTGTGGAGGTGGACCCGTGGCCAAAGCCACCCAACTGACAGAGGGGCCAGGATGGGGGGACGATGGCTTGTGTCCCTGCAGCACCAGGAGATGGACCCACCTGGTGGCCGCAGACTCGCCCCCTCCGCAACGTCTTAGACCATAAGCAGGACAAGTGCCTTCGGTTGGCCCCAGAGCTGCAGCTCATGCAGGCAGTGGGGCCACCCGTTGCCCCTCGCTTGAAGCAGCTGCTCTGCTGCCAAGTGGGAGCCAATGCCAGTTCAAGGCTTCCCTTTTCGCAGCAAAGGCACTCAACAACTCGGGGACGGGCGGACAGCGTCAGGCCGAGTGGCCACAAGGCTTGGTCCCCGAGCTGAGCCCTGCCAGGGGCCCACCTGCTCCTTACTTGCACGCAAGCCCCCTCTCTCTGGGGTGGGGAATGCCCCCTCTTGCCCCCCAGCCATGTTCCTTTAATGCCTCTGGAAAGTCTCCATCCCTCAGAGCTTCTCTGCAGGAACATTGCCTCAGTGAGTCTGTTGGGCATCTTTTTAAGGAGCGCCATTTCTAATATGGTTTGAATTTGCTTTTTATTTCTAAGAACTGCAGGCAGGATATGTCATTATATGAGAACAGGCATTTCGAAAAGTGATTAAATAAATAGCTAATGTTGCACAGTGGGCAGAGTAAAGGCTAAGAGCAAAGGCCCGAGGAGACCTCAGCCTGGGCATGGCGCGGCCTTGATCAGCCTTCCCCAACGTGGCAGTCTTCAGATGACTCAGACTGCAGGTCCCATCTTCTGGAGGAAGCCCAGCTGGGGAAGGCTGGACTTGCTGGCTGCGCTGCCCCCGTCCAGACTGACCCCCATCTCTCAACTCAATGGAGTTGCTTTAATCTAGGGGTCCAGTTACAGCAGGCCAGGCCTAAAGGAGACCAGCATGTACAGAGCCCTCTCTCGCAAGTCGAGCTGAGCACAGTTCTTAGCAGCAGGACTAAGGGTCAGGCACCGCACCCCTGGGGTGTCCAGATGGTCTCCTGCCCAGGTGGTCTCCTGCTCTGCTCTGATTAGCTTAATAGACAGGATCAGCCAGAGGCTGCTCTCCACGCGCTGAGCTGCAAGTAGGGATCTCAGAGGTTTGATCTTTGCACAAGTAGATGCCGCCTGATTGGCTGTGCACTTTCCCAGCCGATGGGCAGATAATAACCTAGTCATCTGCTGGATCCTGCATTTCCTAAATGCTGTGATGCAGTTGCTGGCTTAAAAAAGAAGCATCAAAATACATTTAAAAGCAGTGCATATAAAAATGCAAACATGTGCAATTTTTTGCTTTAAAAAGTCATGTCTACTAATGCAAATTTGAACAGATTTATAGGCGGACAAATGCCCAAAGGAAGAGAGGAGATTCTCTTCTTTGCTAATTGTGCCTCCTGCTGTTAAGGGCTGGCCAAAGGACTGGCCATTCACCTCCGCAGCTTCAGATCCCGGTCTGACCATCACAGAGTATGCCGGTCCTCCTTCTCTACCAACGGAGTCCACAAATTCCTGTTGTTTTAAACAGAAGGAAAAGTTATTTTGTATGGGCTCTATGTTTGTTTAAAAGGTGGACAAGATTACCCAAAATTTTAAAGAGGAGCTGGAGAGCTTCAAGAAACACACTGTTCTGATAAAGTCAAACTGCTGAAAAGAAATCAGCACCGGGGGGGGGGGCACATCATGACATCACCAACATGCAAATAATGCAATGATGTGATTCATATCATTTGAGTGATGACACTGTGACCCACGTGGCATCATTTAGGCTTGTTTCAGATGTCTCCCTCTGGGTCTTGAACTAATGGTGAAACAAATTGTTTGGTGACGTGCCAGGACATAGTGAAGAGACAAGGTTGCCGGCCTGCTGCCCCAAGAGGGGGACTGAAGTGGGTGAAATGGAATCTGTTTGGGGGTGAGTTTGGCTGGAGGGAGAGCAGGAAAGATTGCACACCAAGGACTTAATCAGGCAAGAAGCCTGCAGATCGGGCCAAGTGGGGCATCTCTCCCCTCTTACTTCACACGCCCACACTTCATACAGGTTCCACATCAGGGGACACCTACGGCACCGATCCCAGATGTAGGCTAATTCTAAAAGAACAACATGGAGCTTCACCCAGTGAGTTGCCTCAAACATCTTGAGGTCCAGCGGATCTCCCTGAATCTCCCCATCCAGGACCATCAAGGAATGGCAGCTGGCCATGGCGGCATACGCTGGGCTCCAGGGCATCATCCGGCCAGAAGAGAAGCGATGGACCTCCTGGAAGCTGAGTTTGAGACAGCAAGTCACACACTTTTGCACAGGCAAGCTTGGGTGCCCCACAGAGGCAGGAAACCAACCACCCCAGATGAAGGCATATTTAGTTGCCTTGAGTTTTGAGCCTCCAGGTCTTCCCAGAAATTATGCATCAGCTCCTGTTGTTCTTCCACAAGACCTGTGGACCCCTGTGCCTTGCAAAGTAGGGTTGTGCCCCCACTCTGAGATGGATAACCTTGGGTGGGCAGCCTATTTGCTTGGAGCCAACTAGGAGGCAAGGAGATCTTGTGAGCATCTGATGGGACACAGCAAAAACCCTTCTGGTTTCAGCAAAGTGAGGGGGTTTTGGAACCTTCCTGGAGCTCCTGGGGAAGAGGGAAAAGATCCACCTTCTGTGGGGATGGAGATTTTATTCTGGGGTTTCATCCGACTGAATTTCTGAAATGCAGGATAGATGCCCTCAACTCAAGCTTGACTTCATGGACATCTCTGTCCAGATTTTGGACAGTAACACTGAAGTTGTTTGCCATTGCCTTCTTCTGGGACGATTGTGGACTCTCCAGTCTAGTCTCAGCAGGTGGCAGCCCAGCCACCCATTCAAGTGCTAACCAGGGCCAACCCTGCTTAGCTTCCAAGTCAGGCAAGATTAGTCAGGTGTTGCCATCTGCTGAGACTCTGGATTTCCCATATGCTTCAATGAGTAGCAGGATCAGGACCTTTAGTTACCCAGGTTTCCAACATCTGCTAGGCAAGATGATTGCAATATGTTCTACTTCTCAGATATAGCCGTTAGTTGAAAACACAGTGAGAGATTAGAGACAGGTGGCTGGAAGTCAAAAAAGGCAGGAAAGCAGGAAGACGGTACCTCTTTCCTTCAGCCAAAACAACTCCCCAGAGATCCAGGCCATCTTCAGTTAGCGTGCCAGTCTGCCAGTGGGTCCACCAGGTGCCAGAGTCGAGGCAAGAACAAAACAACAGGCACAGTCAGGAAGCAGGAAGATGCGAGAAGGACCTGCCAAGTCCTCCCAGATGCAATCTTGCACTCGTGAGCTTTCTTTGGGGTTCAGGGTAATTGTGCCACAAATCCGATCTTTGCACCTCATGGATAAGGTTAACAAGTTTCTGAAACATGCACTAGTATGTGATTATAATTGCCAAGTCAGGATGGGTAGTAGTCTGTAGGGAGCCCCAGAGATTACCTTGGAGAAGGCATCCAGTAGCCATTAGCACCACAGGGGCAGAAGAAGCATGGGTTAAGCCCAGGGGGTGGGAAAGCATAAGAAGGAAACTCAGACTGGCTCCCCCGCCCCCTGCCCAACTCCCTGGGGCAGGAAAAGGGAGGAAGGGCAAACGCGGGCAGACTTGCAAGGTTCTGTTACTGGAGCCTGTCTCAATGAAGTATGGCTCTAGTCTTCCGGTGGAGTCAGTTTCCTGGCCTGCCTACCTTGTGGGGCTGACAGGTCTTAGGGCTGGCTGGGACGGGAACTGCACTTCAGCCTACCTGGAGGACAGCACTGATCTAAACGTTCTAGTCCAGAATCACCCCCCCAGGAACTCACTGGGACCCCCTGTTTATCATATATTTCCTATGGCCTACCCCAGCTCAGCAAACTCCAAACAGTTCGCATAAAATCATAAAACATAATTCCCTATAACAATGTTAAAACTTAAACAGTTAACAGTTTTTTTTAAAGGGCTTCAGAAATTCCTTAAGCCTTAAATGGCAGAAGAGTCCTTAACTCTTCATGGGGTACAGACAGAGCCGGTGGACAATCTGGGGGTCCTCCTGGACTCTCTGCTCCTGCTCTAGGAGCAGTTGGCAGCTGTGGCCTGGGGGCCTTTGCACAGATTTCTCTTGTGCACCAATTATGCTCTGCTCACCATCGAACACACCTCAGTTCCTTCCCCATTGGATTACCGCAATGCACTCTACATGGGGCTGCTCCTGAAGGGCGCTCAGAGACTGGGGCAGAACTGGGGCAGAACGTGGCAGTTCACACAGTCCTGAGTACTTCATAGTTTGCCACGCAACGCCACAGCTGCGCTTCTGGATGCTGTCCAAGGTGCTGGTTACCACCTATAAAGCTATTCATGGCATGGGGTCAGGTTGCCTGTGGGACCACCTGTCTCCAAGGGTCTCTGCCTGGTCCACCAGATGCGACAGGGTGGGCACACGCCAGATCCCCTCTCTTAAACGGTGCCATCTTGTGAGACTAAAGAGGTGAGCCTTCCCTGTCACAGTGCCTGCCCTACAGAACGGCCTCCCCCTGGAGATTTGGATGGCCCGGACCCTCTTGGCCTTCCGGAAGATTGTTAAAATGTGGCTTTCCTCCCAAGGGTCAGGGCCGGGATGCTGGGGAACCCAACACGTGTGTGTGTTTTGTGTTATGGAGTTGTTTTGTGGTGCCTTGGGCTTTTGCGTCTTTTTCGTGCTGTAACCTTTAATGGTTTGGGGGGTTATATTGGGTTGGGTGTATTGCTCGCTGAGTTATACACTTAAGATGGGCAGCTGTATGCATTTAATAAATAAATAAATATCCTCCGGGATGCCATGACTGTTGTTCTGAAGGGGGGGGGGACAACAAAAAGGCCTGCTTCCAAGCTCCTACCCCCCACACACACAAAAGGGACGGATCCAAAGCATCTTTTCCTGAGTAGCTGCCCAAGGCAGGCAGTCTTCAAGGGCAGCCCCAAGCAAAAGGCATTGCGGCCATGTCACCTTGAGGGGATGGTGGCATGAGTTGCCATCATTAAAAACTCCTGCTCCAAAAAGAGTCCCAATTGGCCCACCCACCAAAGCTGGTCTCTTTGCTGACCAAGCAGGAGTCCTGAATCTTGGCAATGGGCTCCACCCCAAACCATCATGAAAGCCAGAAAGGAGCCAGATGGTTTTTGAACAAACAGGAAGGCCACCTTACTGGGATCCAGTCCCTCAAAGCCTTTGGTCATTGGGTGAAGACCAGACCAGCCTAGAGGGAGATACTGATGAAAGACTTCCTCCAGCAGCTGCACAGAGATGGTGAATTCGTGTCACCCCCCAAAGGATGAGCCAAGGCCTTGATTGCTCCTCCCCTTTACCGGTGGCTGAAACACCCCACTCAGGAAGAAGTGAAACCACTGTAACATGGTGCCATCTCTCCTCAACTTTGTGGGTGGCCCACAAATGTACCTTGGCTGATGCTGAATGCCACTGAGTGGTCTAATAAGACCATTAGACCACTCAGTCCATCCATCCAAGTCCCTATGCAGATCATCTACCAGACCAACTGAGGTAGGTTCCATCCCAGGCTCAGGACTGAACCCCAAATGAAAGCACTCCAAATACTTCGCATCTAGGATTCTTTGCACTGACTGTCACCTTTCCCAAAACCTTCCATACAAATGAAAAACCGGATACCAGGAGAATTGTCCAACACAAGAGATGGCTTCTTCAGGACGGTCTGCAGCACTACCTCCTTCAGGACAGGTGGCCTCACCCCCTCTCTCAAAGAGGGATTTAATGACTTTTCAAATCCAGCTACATACCCATCTCACACACACACACATACACACACACGCAAACAGGCCAAATGACCCCAGGGCACAAGGATCCAAACTGCAGGTGAAGGAATGTGCGCCTCAGAAAACTCTGTCTGTTTCCTCAGAGTCCACAAGCTGAAATGAATCCCAGATGATGTCACTACACCTCCTCAGATTCTGCCTTTGTGGGACTGCATATGAGCAATTGGGTCAGCAAAATGACTTGTAAACACATCCCAGCACATCATCCTACTTGTCCTTTCCTAAACAGTTACCAGTGTCCTTAGACAGGGCCACTGGATGACAAAGAGTCTTCCCCACCCCATAGTTTTCTATCCCTCCTACCACTAAGCCAAGGACTTGAAGAGCTTTGACTCGCAGCCTTCAAAGCAACCCAACAACACTCGTCAACAACTGTATTTATCTACCAACATCCTCAAGCTGAAATTCTTGGCTCCCTTGGGAGAGAAAGCACTCACCTTGTCGAAGCAGATGAGGTTCAGCTGGCCACATACATTAATCCTCTGGGGGCTGATGCAAAAAATCCCTTTTTTCTTCAACCTCTTCTGGGCGTAGATGATCCCTGTGGTCAGTGCAGCAGGCAGAGCGGGAGGAACTGCGATCGTGATGACATCCAGGGCTTTCTTCACCACTTCTCCTGCCTCTTGCTAGTGGACATGTGGAAGGAAGGATGGTGGCAGTCAGCAAGAGCAGATAGAGAACCCATGCCTAGATGGAAAGGCTGTACGTCAAAGAATATGGGTGCTCAACCAGCTTGCATCTTCATGCTAGGAAAATTCAGAGAAGATTCTTTGAAAGCCATCAACCAAGGAACATCAAGGAGGCAACCAGCTGCCTTCCAGATGTTTTGAACTTTAACTCACATCAGCCCCAGCCAGCATGGCCAGTCATTATGGGAGCGGTCACAGCTGTTTGCCCCAGGAAACCAAATCCGATGGACCCAGTCAACGTCACCCTTCTCATACTGGAATCATGATTGATTGACTGATTGACTGATTGACTGATTGACTGATTGATTGAGTGGGCGGGGGTGCCTTCGATTCAGTCTTGATTCCTGGTGACTGCCTGGACCAGTCCCTGCAGTTTTCTTGGCACGATTGTGGAAGTGGTTTGCCGCTGCCTTCTTCTCCCCACCCCACCCTGAGTTGAGAGAATGAGTGGCCCAGGGTCACCCAGCTGGCTTTGTGCCTAAGCAGGACTAGAACTCACGGTCTCCCAGTTTCTAGCCTCGTGCCTTAACCTCTACCCCAGACTGGCTCTGGCACGATAAAACAACAGTAATCTCATGGATTCATATATCACTCCATCCAAGGCTTGTTTTCTTGTGAAGAAATGCCAGAAAAAAATAATTTCCCATGGAGAAAATTGCTACAAAGGTATGGGAGAATGAGGGAAAAGAGAGCAAGATTCTGCTGATTCAATCTTTTTCAATAATAATAATAATAATAATTATTATTATTATTTCTGCCTTCTTGTGGAACACAACTCTGGGTGGCAATAACAATAATAAAATCAATAACAAAAATAATAAAATAAAAACCAAGTGAAACCAGGTGCCTAAGCCAACAACTACACCCATTCATCTATACAGTCCCGCAGGCTTCAAGTTTACTGTCCCAAGGCTTGGGGAAAAGGCAGTTTTTATGGCTTTCCGGAAGATTAAGAGGGTGGGGGCCTACCGGATCTCAAGGGAAAAGGTGCTCCATCGGGCAGGGGCTGCTATGGAAAAGGCACACTTCCTAGGCTCCACGAGACAGCAACATTTAAGGGAAGGGACCTGGAGTGTGCCCACTCTTTCTGACCTGGCAGATAGATCTTCGCTTTAATCTAGATCAGTGTTCCTCAACCTTAGCAACTTTAAGATGTGTGGACTTCAGCTCCCAGAATTCCCCAGCCAGGATGCATGGCTGCCTGGGTGGCTGCCTGGGGAATTCTGGGAGCTGAAGTCCACACATCTTAAAAGTTCCAAAGTTGAGGAACACTGATCTAGATCCTTCTAGACTAAAGCTGTGACAACTGCAGCAGTTATAGACTCTGAACTGTTGCATGGAACATGGATTTGTAGAGCCCCCAGCAGGACTGATGGAGCAAGGAAGGGGCTCCCCTCTTTGCCCTGCAGAAGCCCCTGGGCAGACTCTGCCATTCCCCAGTTGCTCACCCCGTTGATTACAAAGACACAGACAGCGTAGATCATTCCAATGCCAGCAACCGCCACGAGACACAAGAGAAACTGCATGGCATCTCTGTAGAGCCGGAAGTTCATAGGCTTGGGATACAGGATGGACCTCACCAGGTCTCCCTTGGCTGTGCTGAAACCTGAGATGGTGAAGAAGAGAGAGGAACAGCAACCGTTAGATATATCCTGAGGGTGGGAGGAGATGGAAGACCGTTTGGCTTGCAGGTTTATAGTTCAGTTCACACAGAGCCTGGAGTAGAGACAAGGTGGAGGAAGAGGAAGGCAGCGCATCAGAGACCAGGCTGAAGGACAGAGACTTTTGCTCCTACCTGGATCAGGGTAAGCGTGAATGGGAAGGTGCTTTCTGCAGGTGAACAGGGGGACCTGTTGAGCCACAGCGACCTCATGTGCTTGAGGAACCTTTGAAACATCCTGAGCCGCCAGAGAGTCACTTCATCCCTGGCTGAAAGCCACATCAGAAGAGATCTGGGGGTGGACACCGGATGGCCAAAGGGATGCCAGAATCAGGTGGTTTGGATGAAAAGAGCAAAGAGGGGGGCGCTTCCAAGATCTCAAGGAGTCCAGGCATTGAGGGGGGAGGAGGTTGCTGTCCCCCTTACACCGTCTAGCTTACACCTTCCACTACATGCAACACAACCTGCCTGTTCACCCACCAGTCCGCAGCACAACAGCCCTCGCTGGCCCGCTGTCCTCTCCCCTGGCCTGGATGACGTCCGTCCCGCAGAAAAGAAGGTGCCTCTTGCTGTCCTCGGGTGAGCTGAGATGCCATGGCTGGGTGCTCTTGCTATCGCAGGGCAAGCTGGTCTTTGTGATGGGAACACTCTCCCCTGGAGGAGAACACAGTACAGGAAAGGGAGTCCATCCCTGCCCCCTGCCCCCAGGCACCCCCACGGGTGCAGAGAGAGACCGGTTAAGGCTTAGCAGCTGGTTCGCGTGCGCCCATGTCTTCCTTTAATGGAAGCTGGGTTCTCGGTTGCCCTAATCTTGACCCACACTTGTGGGCTGAAAATAGGAAAGCAGAATTCTGCAGTGATGCGTCTCCCTCCATTGCAGCTTTACAGAAAGGGTGGCACGCGCTCCTGAGGCAGCCCCGCTGAGCGGAGGCAACGTTGGCCAAAGGCACCACCCGGCTGAGAGCCAAGTTCTCCTCCTGAAGGAAGCAGCTGGGCCTGCCGCTGCTGTCCTGTTCCACACCCCATCTCTCACAACCCAAACTGGGTGACTTCTGTTGCTGTGGGGAGCTTACAGACCCTCTGGAACCTGAGACCAGAGGTCCTCTCCTCTCCTGGCTCCGCCAGCCCCCCGGACAGAGGCTGTCCTGGAGAGGGCCACTCAGCGCTGCCCTGCGCTCTTCTGGCTCGGCTGGCAGGAGACGTTTCCTTCGTTCAGGGTGGCAAGCAGGCCAGGATCCAGGGTCCACTTTCCTTGGCCTGCACTTGGCGGTTGTTGCTTTTCCTGCTCTGCCCCCTCTTTCTATACAATGTGCCCACTTTGCTGAATTGTATTGATTTATTGTGATTTTGTGTTGCAGGTTGTCCTTGACTTACAGTGGCAATTGGGACCAGAATTTCTGTCACTAAGCGATGCGGTCGTAAAGGGCGACCGCATTGCTTAGTGATGGAAATCCCTGCAATCCCGGTTGCCATTGTTAACTGAATCCTACAGTTGTTAGGTGAGGCAACTTCCTACCAATTCCCACAATCAAAGTCGGTGGGGAAGCTGGCAGGAAGCCACAAGTCTCAGGCCTGCAGGCCGGTGAGCGGCTGCTGCCAGGTGGGGGAGGGAGCGAGGGAGTGTATGGGTGTCTGGGGGAGGGTCAGGTAGGGTGCACGAGGGTGCAAGGAGGTGTGTGAGAGGTGTGGCGCAGGTCAGGAAGGGTGCATGAGGGTGCATGAGAGGCACAGCATGGATCGGGAAGGTTGCACGAGGGTGCAAGGGAGTCCACAAGAGGCATGGTGCAGACTGGGGAGGGTCAGGGAGGTGCGAGGAGGTGCGCAAGAGGCATGGCGCAGGTCAGGGGGAATCAGGGAGGGCGTGTGAGAGGCGCTGCATAGGTCAGGGAGGGTGCGCGGGGGTGCAAGGGAAGTGTCGTGCGGGTTGTGGAACGTGCAGGGGGTGCAAGGGGGTGCATGAGGGTGCAAAGGAGGCATGGCAAAGGTTGGGGAGGATACGTGAGTGGCTGGCGCAACGTGAGTGCAGAGGGGCTGGGGGAAGGTGCACAGGTGGGGAGACTTACCCCAGCGACTTCCGACCTTCCCTGCCAGCTTCCCCATCGACTTTCTGGGAAAGCTGACAAGGAAGGTTGCAAATGGCGATCATGTGATCCCGGGGCACTTGGCAACTGGTCATAAATGCAAATGGGTTGCCAAGCACCCAGATCGTGATCACGTGACCATGGAGGTGCTGGGATGGCTAGAAGTCTGAGGACCTGTCATAACCACCATTAGTTCAGTGCCGTTGTAACTTGGAACAGTTCCTGACCAAATGGTCATAGGTCGAGGACTACCTGTATTAACAATATGAATGGCATATTTTTATTCATATGGATCCCCTATAATACTTTGTACATGGATATGACAAAAACAAAGAAAATAAAGGACACAATCATGTTCTTCATAATTTCCAATATTGCAATATCAAAGCCAACTTATTTTGCAGACTCAGAATGTTCCCAGAAACCGCTCAGGTTTCATTGGACTTCCTCACCAGAAGGATTCCCTTTCTGCATCTCTCTGCATTTCATGTCCGCAGATGTCCCCTTTCCAGACGGAGCACTCCACCCCACTAAAGCAGGCTTACAAAGCAAATCTCCCCCCCCCCCGCTTCACTCTGACCAGACGTGCTGGACATAGCTGCCAGGAGGGGAGCTGTAGTGCCCTCCACTGACCCAGACCCACCCCCCATTGGGGAAGCTGCTTCAGCGCTTTACGCTACCACTTTGGGGCAAGCAGTTGTAAAGACCATCAAACCAGCACTGCTTACCCGTTAACATGCCTTCATTCACAACGCACTGCCCACTGACCAGGATGGCATCGCAGGACAACAGACTTTTGCCCTCGTCCAGGATCAGGGTGTCTCCAGGCACCAAATGGCGTGACTCTATCTCCTGGATGCCTGCCAGAAAAGGGAGGGTCTTTGCAGAGCAGCCTCTGCACGGTCACTCCAAAGGCTGCAGTCTCTGCGTTGCAGATCCTCAGTTCTCTCTGAGCTAAGCCCAGGAACCCCGTGCCTCCTTTGCCTGACTCTGCACAAGCCATTCACAGTCCCAGTCTAGGTGGGCAGCTTGGCGCCAGCCTTTGCATCGCTGCTCCTCACGCAGAGATGGGGTGCCCTGAGGCTGCTGCCTCTTCCAGGCAGGCCCGCCGCCCATGGGAATCTAGCAAGAGTTGGTTCCTCCCCAGCGCTCCCCTCGTTGCTCTCTCTCATCCCTGGCAGAGACACTGGCAAAATGAGCAGGATGATGGAGTCCTCTTGGGCACTGGACTTACCTGTCTGCTTCCTGCACACCTTGACCAGGACACTATTATGGGATTCCACCAGCTGGTGCAACTTCACTGATTGCTGTGTTGGAAGGAAAGGGAGAATCAGATCAGGAAAGAATGGGGACAGGGGGACGTGCCAACCAGTGGGCAGATGGGTAAGACCTCTGCCAGCCTGCTGGAAAGGTTCCAGCAGCTAAGGTGTAATGGTCTATGGGAATATCCTTGAGAGAGAGGAGGAAGAAGAGCTGCACCCAGGGCGATGGTCAGATAAGAGACATTTCAGCCCACAGAAGGAATGGGGCGTGGGAAGCGTCTCAGAAGGGAGCCTCTCTACTTCTCTGGAAAATAAAGGCAAGGGAGGAGAGATGTGCTTTCGGACTGGCAAGATTCTGTTATTATAATCTTACAATGAAGGTAGTGTTAGTACTCATAGTATTGGTTTCCTGTCTGGACTACCCCGATGGGTTGGTATCAGGTGACTGGAGATGGCATGCCAGCCACAATCCCTTTCTTGGCAGTTTTCCAGAATGAAGTCAAGAACGAAGACCAGGGTTGCTCTGAGGGCTCCAGCGGAGTGCAGGTGAAGGGTCTGAAGGCTCCTGTGTATTGTCATTGCCCTCAGCCATGTTCAGTCTCATCCGAGCTGCCTGGCAGCACACCAGGGGAGTTCTTACTAAGAACTGCCCAGGCTTCAAGGTGAGGTTGGGGCTCTTTGTTTTAAGCCACCATTTGGTTATCTATCTTTTTAATCAACCAGACTCTTGATGGTTTATGGAAATTAAGAGCATCAAGAAAACCAAAGGCCGTCAAAATCCACAGGAAAGAGACACACAGAACCATCAAACCTCAAAGCAGAATAGAACCAATCAGTCCTGCTGTCCTGTCACCTCCCACAGGCCACCCAGAGAAACACAGAATCCAGAAGTTTCTGGAAGGCTAAAACTGTGAACCTCAAGATTGTTTCTAAAGGAGGGCTGCTCAGGAGCCCGTGAACCTCCACTCTACTTCATACTTTGCAGAAATGAAGGTCAGCATCAGTTTTCCTTGGGAGGAGAAACAGTGACACTTTGTTATTGCCACGGGTGATCTCGAACTTGACCCAAACCCTCATGCCTGATCAAGTTCACATCGGTCAGCCTTATCAGGTAGACCAGACAGGAAACACGGCCAGATGAGCTAATTCTACTTTATTGTAAGGTTACATTAACAGAATCTTGCAAGTCTGAAGGTACAACACTCCCGCCATCTCCTTTATCCCCAAGAAATTGCCCCGCCCACTATCCAGCTGTGGGCTATGCTGTCTCTTATCTGACTAGTCCCTAGGCAGTGTCTCTGGGCCCAGTCTCCTAAGGCCATTCCCACATACCATTACATCGTCTTGTCTTCTTCCAGGTTCACTCGTGCTACTTCATCTTCTAGAATTCCTTGGTAAACCAAGGGGCTATCCAGGATCTGTCCTTTAGAGCAATTTTGTTGCATCCGGGTCACCTCCTGTTCCCAGTGGGCAATCAGGAACTGCCCCCAAGATTCCTGGCACCCGGCAGAATTCATCCAGATCCATGAAGCATCTGGGTGGCAGTCCATCTCTTTGGCAGCCATTCTTTTAATGGCGCCATTCCACCACCCTCTCTATAAATCTGAGTTCCTGTGGGCCTGGGCAAATCCTGGGCAGCAGCATCACGACAGGTCATTCAGGGAAGATGAGGCAGAACATCCTGGGCAGCGACTGAGGAATGAACTCATCAGCTCCTGATCAACGCCTAAGGCTGACAGTGGGAAGAGAAGACCTTTTGGTGACCAGGGAGGGACAGGTAGGGTGCTCACCTTTCTGAGATCATATACAGTGAGTGAAACGGAAAGGAGGGACATGATGATTATGGCTACGGAGTACTCAATGTAACCCTCTGCAAACCACAGGCAGACACTGAAGAGTTGGAAGATGTAAAATGGGTGGAGCACCTGTGAAAGAAAAGAAGGCATCAGGTGGTTAGGGAGGCACCTGTAGCTTCCCGGGCACACACTTCCTGTCTTGACCGTGCTGAGGCACTCCCAAGAGGGCTGGGCACAGCTCCACCCCAGACACCATGGAGGCTCCCTTCCCCCCCGATGCCAGGGCTGAGCAGGCCAACCACGGCTTCCTTCTTTTAGGAAGCCCTGAGACCCCCTAGGACAGGAGTCTGGGGTGGAGAAGACCCCTTGCATGTCCTTATGCAGACCTCAGGGATTTTTTCTGGGCAGGAGCACCCAACACGCCTCACAGTCCTTCTACACAAGAATCCACCTGCCTATAGCTCAGCGAGCAAACCTTCTCAGGCCAGCACTGAGCAGCACATCAGAAAAGCTACCAAGGTTACGTCCAAATAATGTTTAAAGGTTAGATCCCCATGATTTCTTCATGAACATTTAGGTTTTAATGCATTACAAGACATTTTGATTACTTCATTATTTAAACAATTGAGATCCCCCAAGTGTATCTTCACTGGAGAAGAGACAAGCCCTATTCTTTTTAAACTACAGGTTCTTCTTCCATATTATTATTTCTGATTATGATTGGTTAACATAATTTTTAAATCACTTTGTATGTTAGAATCCTTATTAAAATACATTCTAAAAAATAGAAACTGTAACACCCAGGAGGGAGTCAATGGCTAGAAAGGCTGTATCAGTGGTGGACCTGATACAGCAGGCCAGACATTTGCACATTTTAAATGGAGCGCAATTCTTGATCCCTTGCCTAGCTAAAGACAGACAGCACCACGTTGAACCTGCACCATGCCAAGGAAGCTATGCGGCCCTCAGACGGCCCCACAAGCATGGCTGAACACAGGGGCTGCTCCCCGCTCCATGCTCCCAGCGGCACCAAGAAAAGCCACAAGGCCCTGTAGGAAAGGATTAATTTGGAATCTCCTGAGGCCTTTTTGCAAGCAGAATTTTAATTAACATTGAATGACTTGACTAGGTTCAGAAAATCTTCATAGGAATTGCCCAGCAGCTGCAGAAACAGGAATTGCTGATCCAGAAAAGACAGGATGTTCTGTCGAGAACTGGGTGGATAAATCCTTTGTTGACTGAACTGCTAATCTGGCTCCCAGAAAACAGCAGGATACTTACCTTTGCTGCGATTATACCAGGGATCCTCTGCATGGGTACATGGGTGGGTTTGCATCTATGCAGACCAGTTACCCAGAATGGAACGTTCTCTGGCTAAGCTGCATTGGTAGGAGCCCCCAGACCACCGCTGCCTACAGAGCATCAGCCCACCGAAATCCTCTCAGTTCCTCTGTGTCAAAAGGCCCTTGGCAGTGAGCAGAAACCCTTGCAGGAAGGTGAGACATCAGTGCAGAGATAACCCAAGCCAGATCAGGGAAGACTGGTCAATCCGCAGGGCTGAAAATTCACTGGCCCTGATGCTGAGGGTGACTGCCACCAGAAGAGTCACATCCATATTAAGAACTGCAGGATTAATGAGCCGTTGTCTCAAAGAGGGAACGCTACCAAAGGATACCCTGAGATGTCAGGGACCTAATGGTCTGGAACGGTTGTGCAGACTAGATCTGAACTTTTTAACAGTTGGGAGCAGGAGCATAGTTCGTGGAGACAGCGGTCAAATAAACCTTTAGAGATGAACTAGAAGATATCTGTGCTTGACAAAAACTGCAGGGTGCAATCTATAAAAGCAACAAAAGTGGGGGGGAAAGCTTGTGGTGGGAACATTTCAGAAGGCTTTCCATTTGGAGTTATAGGAGGTCTCCAGTACTTGCTGTACCAAAAAGGAAGCTGGTGAGGAGGACGAAGTGTCCAGGCTGTTGCCAGGTGAACGGTGGACAAACCAAGACAGGAGATTGTCTCAAAGGGGGAATCAGCTGAGATTGTTTCTGCTGTCTGAAGATGGTCCACAAAGCACAGTTGCACAGAGCCACCACGGAATGACTAAGATGCACGAGGACAAAGAAATATCAGAGCATTTCAATCTTCTAGGACACGCCACCACGGATCTCAAATCTCAATATAACCAACTTGGAAAAAAGAAAAATTGCAGGACTATCAAGAGAGAGATTGCTGAACTCACAGACATCAAAAGATTTCAGGCAATCTTAGAAGGACTCAACAAACACAATGGGCTTTTAGCACACTACAATTGCTAACTGATCAGGCTTGCTTGTTTGCTTGATTTATAAAGCCAGCCGTCTCACTACAGTGACACTGGGTGGTGGGCAAAGATTAAAACCACCATCCCAATATGTCTTTTAATAAAATTGGTTAGTCTGAAAAAGTGCTCCCAGACTCCTGTTTTTTGGCTGCTATTAGACTAACACAGCTGTCCACCTACAACGTGAGCCAGCATAGTAATCGCCAAGGTTTCTGGAAGCTGAAATCGACAAATCTAGAAGCTGCCAAGGTTGGGAAATGCTGTGCTCAGCTGTCTGTATAAGACACAAGGTGTCAAAAAATTCACATTATACATTTGGTGGCCTCTCCGCCACTTGAGAGAAACTGCTATCAGGAGTGAAAGGAATTTTCAAGGAATAACGAAGTTCTTTAAATCGCTGAGGTCTAGAATCAATGGTGACACCACTGCTCTTTTTTTAGTACCATGAAGTATCAAAATGAGATGCCTTGAAGATGGCAAGTCTCTGTTCGTTGCTGAACTGACCCTTGTAGACGAGGTCTTTGGTCTGCCCTGGCGTTAGTGGGAAAGAGAATGGAATGGCATGCCAGATTCCAGCGGGGCAGAGAGTCAAACTCTGCACCACCATGTTGCTGAGCAATAAAAGAGTCCAGCAACCAGAAGTAACCTGTTTCTAGGCATGATAGAAAAAAAGAAAATTGGATACCAAGAAAGCCTGTAAACCTTCTCAGCCTTGCATGTCACAGGTATTTTCTAAAAGCACAGATAGGTTCCAGAAGCCTGTGCCAGCAAGGCTTCCACCCATCCGTGTTGGAACACATCCAGAAGCACGTGCCAGCAAGCGACAACAGCAGCAGGTTGATTGCATCTGCAAGGTCCGTAGTAGAATGGCCATCAGGTTGAACTGCCAATCTACTCGGCAGCATCGTGCAACTTTTAACCAGCTTTCATTCAGAATAAACCCTCACCATTGAACCAGGCATCATTAGTGCACAATTGGAAACTAGAAGGAAAGCTGCTTGTGTCAGCATCATGCCTCAGTTTAGAAGACCTAACAAGAATGTTTGGCCTTTGGGAAGTTGTCCAACCAGAGATGCCACCTAAATGCTGGCACTGAGCCATGTACCTGGTAGCACAAAATGTAAAACTCAGACAAGATCTTCCGTCTTCCAAAGGAGTCTAAAGAGCTGCAATATCTCTACCCAAAGCGCTCTGAGAGCCTTCTGCCCTGCAGGCATTTGGAATAAGTGGTTTAGAAGGAAATTGTGACTTCTTGCAGCCAACATTCTCTCTGAGGCTAGAAATCAGGCCAATGAATGCAGGGATATATGATGACCCCTCAGTGGGACAGATCTGAAGATCAGAACGGGTGCATCGGTTCCTGATAGTTCCTGCTATCCTGAAGAGTATCCTTTCTTGCCTTCCTGGGGGGCACAAGGTTGCCTTCCCCCCAAAGCTGCACAGTTCTCTGTGCAGCTCAGCATCCCAGCAGCTCCCTTTGTTCTGGGGAGACTCGTGCGGAAGAACTCACTTTGACCGCCACTCTTGCCTTCAAGCTGAGCTTGATCTTCATTTAGCCTCAGAACAAAACCACAGTGCAGGTATGTGTTCCCCTGAGCACCATTCCTGGAGCGGTGTTGTTTTTGACCTTCCCCTCCTCACAATACATACAATAGCTGCCTTCATGCAGCATGCTTAAGCTGGCTACTGAATTAACCCTTTTTCTGGTCTGTAGAATAAATGAATCAAACGGGAACGGTTCGTACAACAGGCAAAGTCACAAACAACAGCTGGCGCTAAACAACGGTCAGCAAACAACAGGTTTAGTATGTTATGCAAAAATATCAACTTGGTCTTTATCTGACTTAGTTAAGGACGTTGAATAAACACAGCCTTTCTTGTCTTACTGACTTACGCGCTGTGGGAAAGCCACTTCTGCAAAAGCACAAGATGATTTAATCCTGGAAACCCATCCCATTTCATTTCCTACAGACAGATCTAATATCACGCACACAACTGAGGTTTTCGAATAAACTGCAGCTTTTTGAAGGAGAAATGAAAAGGAGGATGACGGATGGGAGGTGAGCGAGGCTGGACTTGGGCCCACCGTCCACTGCACAGCAGGGCACCCAGAGCAGCCCTGGAGGTTTCCCAAAGTCCCAGGCTGCCTATGTGGGTGGATGACCACCATCCATATTGTTAGCAAGCTTCCACTGTTTTCCCCCCCTCCCACCCCAGATGTCACATTTGCACTAGATGCCAGTCTTCCCCGCTGCCCTTTGCATGGTGATGAAAGGGAAGCCGAAGACCCACAGCCTCTGCCTTGATCCACAGACTATGCCAGAGAAGCTGATCCGTAGAAAAGAAAGTACCTCTTTGACAAGCAACTTCCAGATAGGTGTGACTTCAATGTCGATGGCGTTGGGACCGCAGATTTCTCTCCTGTGAATATGGAAGTGAGAGATGACCCCAGTATCCCCCTTCAGGGCCAACACCTGACCAAGTCCTCTGCTTCCATCCCCAGAACGGGTTCTGGCCATCTTTTGCTCCTGTAGGACTTCCCACTCCAGACCCAAAGAGGCCAAGAGGGACAGAATTCAGGGCCACAGAAATGGGCGAACAAACAGGAAGGCCAGCCTTCCTGCCTGCAGACGCTCCTCTGCTATAGAGCAGGGACAGACCTCTCTCTCCTTTGCCCTTCTTTCTTTGGGGTGCTTCTCCTTGCAGGGTCCCAGAGTTTACCTCAATTCCCCCCAAAGACCCCTCTAGAAGCTAAATGTTGTGGTGGCCAAGACTGTTGTTCTTTGCTGAGCACATCCATACACACTAGGTGTGTGCACACTATTTCATGAATGTTGCTGTCAAGATTTTGTCTTTTAAGTGGTAGAAGGCATCACATATGGTTCAATATGTCTTTAGCCAAGGAAATAATCACTCCATTGTTTGTGTTTTGGCAGATGGAGAAATGTTATTTCAGAGCAAGCCAATACAGCAGAGCTTCTGGAAGGTGGACGGGAAGTCCGTGATTTCTGTCCTTGGTAGAAAGTGTGCAGGTCTCTTTTTTCCAGCTCCAAGAAATACAAAAGATGGATCATGGAATCCTTGGGTGGAAAGGGACCTTGAAGGTCTTCTAATCCAAACCCCCTGTCCAGGGCAGAAATCCCCAGACCATGACTGTCCAACTTTGGCTAGAAAGCCTTCAATGATGGATTACCTCCTTGGCTAAGGGAGCTATTTAACAGGGATGTGGCATTCAGAAGTCTCCAAGGTCCCACTGGATCTCCAGTGGGGATCAAAACACTTATGCTAAAGCCAATGCTGAGTTAGTGGTCTGCAGGTGGCCTGAGTGGCCACTTCACAGAGCCACAGTGATTCTCTTGCTCTGGGGGCAGAAGACCCCTGAGTTTTCCTAATGCATGTGCTGTCAGACATGCAGTAGCCTTTCTCTCCTGAAACAAAGTCTGTCCTTAGAAGACAGAAGATGTGGAAGATATCATCAGGTCCTTCCCAAATTA
>NW_006534099.1:86627-117062 GCF_000186305.1 Python bivittatus
AGCTCGGAGGGGCCCGGCGCGCGCAAAGCTCGAGCCCCCCTCGCCTCGCCCAGCTGTGCTGACAGACACCCGGTTCTCCCGTATCCAAGAGCAGCGCTCCCGGCCTTGGAGCACCCTGGCTTTTTGCAGTAATGAAATAGGTTTATTCTCTTCTGTTGGTAAAGTAGGCTTAAAAAGGTGCTCGTTGGATCCCACGTTAAGGTGCTGTTATCCCCCTTTTGGGATTAATTTATTTAGAAACTCTTATGGCCACCTATCTTATACAAGATCACCCTATTCAGTAAAAACAAATCAACCAACCAAACCCCACAGCAACAGCGGACTGGGCGGCTATATTAAATGGAATTAATACTACTACTACTAACTCCATATATCCCAACCCCAGCACCGCAACATCCACTACATTCCCCATGCTCCTACATTTGCTGGGCTCACTTCTATCCTAGCCCAAAGCCTGGGCAAAGAGCTGGATCTTCACAGCCTTCCGAAGGCTAAAAAAAAGGGGGGGTGTCCAAAGGTTATTTTGAATGCCCAGTTAGAAGGCCCTGTCCTGCTTTTTATAGGCATTATAATTAGCAGCATTGTAAGCTTATGTTCATGGAATAAACATGAGAATAAGAACTTAATCCCTTGTCTCTGTGTAACTACGGTAGAAGGATGGCCATTTGGAAGAAGTAGCATGCCCTGTTTCTGGCTTCCTTGTTTGGCCTTCTGGAGCCAGATTCCCTCGAGGTGTGTGGGGCTACATGTCCCATTGAGGAATTCCAGAGGGTACCATGTTGTGGAAGGCTAGGGCCTAAAGAGTGTACTGCCATGGAATGGTGTGGTTTTCCTTCATCATTGATATGTGAATGGTACTTCTAGCACTGGGAGCAAGTGTTCTCCTGATGGCCACAGACTTTAAGTAGGGGAGCTTTGCAAGACCTCTGACCATAAACTGTGCTCCTGAAGAGGAAGCGGAGGATGGTTTCAGCACAGATTTGGTGCTTTTTAAAAGAATGTCCCTCAGTGACCCTTATTTCCTCCTGCAGCATCTTTTTTGCCTGTTCTGGTCTAGCCTCCGCGTGCACCCCAGAACCTTGCTTCTGGAGGTTGCGCACAGTCTCTTGGGAAGTAGCAGCTGATGGTTTGGGGGTAGCTGTAGAAACTCAAAGTGAGATGTTGATGGTCAATAATTGTTTGAATTGCATGTATTTAAGACTCTGAGAAGATAAGAACCCTGCGTGAATAATCCAGAATCTGCATTTCCTTCCCTTTAGCGTTGCCTGTCAGAACTTATCCAATGGGACCCACAGAGCAAGAGGAAAGTTGCCGCTGCAGAAATTGCATCTTGTTTCACGGAAAACTCATCATTCCTGCCATCCCATTTCCAAGTTACCAAGGCTTCTCTTACGGACCTTGGCACAACCATACTCCACCCTTAATCGCCTTCCCTTGCACAACCCCAGGCTCCTTGTAAAGTACGGGTTCCAGCCTTATAGGAACTTTTGGCTTGCTCGAGTAGCGTCCAGGCTGTTGCGGCTCCGCTATATCGTCCTAGGTTCTGCGGTGGGTGGTGGCTACACGGCCCAAAAGGTAGGCAGTTCTGTAACGGAGACTGTTCCGATTATCTTTTCTTGAGGATGGTTTGTTTTTGAAATTTGTATAGTCTAGGTATCCCTTCAAAAAATAGAAGTTGGAGTAGAGCGTACACAAATGGTTATCTAGGTGGTGGCTGTCATCTTACATGATATACAAGTTATGGAACTGCAGGGATCTCATTAAGTATATTGGCAGAATATGAAGAATTGTGGGAGAAGGAAGTTTCCAGGGTTTGTTCCCCCACGCTCCTTTTCCATTCCTTTTTTCTCTTGGGCCACCTTCTTCTCACTCAGACCCCAGAGAAAGGAGGTTTCAGCATGGAGCCAAAGGGCTTGAGCAGAGAGCTCGAAGCCCCACGGTAGGAGGCCGCTACTGAAAAACATGAACACAAGTCCAAGAAACCCAAAACGTGGCACTGCATTGTAATATGGAAAGAGTAGAAGATGATTACATATTTGATTGGGGAATAATCATATGAACTGTATTTAAATTCTGTATGAATTGGAAATACAACTGAGTTTTTGTCCTGGCCCCACCAAGTACTTTTTGGAACGAGGCCCATAGAGTTCAGTGCCCCCCAAGTTGTTCTTCTCTGGCATGAAGCTCCTCTTTGTTCTCTCTGTGAGGGCTCAGGTTAGCGCTTCTACTGCAGAGGGGCAGCTATTAGCGATGGGCAGGACGCGCACCTGGCACGCGCTCTGCTCTATACCAAGAGATGGCAGGAGGAGGAGCCTGTGCAGGTACGCTGCCCTTCCCGTGGAGGAGGGCCTCCTGCAGCTTTTATTTCCTTCATTCGCAGCAGCCCCTAAGGGGATGCCCTGAGAGTGGCAGGGGGAGCGGAATCCAGAGAGGCCTAGAGCTGGAGGGGGCCACTGAAGCCTTTGGCATTCACCCTGCGCCCAGGGCCACAGTCTAAAAGCATCTCAACAGACAAACGCACCCAGCGAAGCGGAGGCTTTCTGCAGAATTGGTTCTGTTGTTGAATTATTCTTCCTGTTAGGAAAGTTGAACTAACATCCAGTCAGAATCTGCTTTCCTGGAACTTAAAGCCTGTATTCTCTCTTGCCCCAGAGGGTTAACGGGGGGGGGGGAGAGGTTAAAACCATTGTACAAGGAAGGAGGTTCAGGCTAGAGGAACGGACTGCCACATGCAATGGTGAGCCCTCCTTTGCTAGAGGACTTCGAAAGGGCAGGATAGTCACTGTAGTGGATCATGCGCTGAGCGGAAATGGCAGTAAACTAGAGGACCTTTTCCCCCTATAGGCTTCAGGAGAAATGAAACAGGATGCATAGATATGTTTTGCAGGTATAGGTTTGAATGAGTTGTCTTTTATAAATAAAAGGATTCTAAGAATTAGACATTTCTGTTCAAAAACAGAATTTCTTCCCTGACCAGCAACATTGATTCTAATATAAATATTTTCCTGACATTTAATTTAAAAAAATTAAATCCTTTTCTAATTTAAGTCATATTATGAAAATAGGTCTCTTGAGTTTTTCATTCTGATGTGCCTATAGCAAAAGTCCTTCCTCTTTTTCAAGGTCAGTACCAACTGTTTTTCATCTTTCTCACCAGATAAATTTGATTCACAAGCTTGCAATGTAAAAGAAATTCAGCATGAATCTTGTTGAAGTTGATTTGGTTTTTTTTCATGCCCATCAGATCCATGGCAAAATGAACACTTTCTAAAGCAGGTCCCAGAATATTATCCTATCCCCCTTCCCCAGTATTCTATTCCTAAAGCTAAACTCATCCCGGTCCTTTACTCTCTCTTCACAGGGCTTAGTTTCTAGTTCCCTAATCATCTTCACTGTTTTCTCTGAGTCCACTCTTGCATCTTCAAATCCTTCTTGAAGTTTGGTGCCCAGGCCTGGACACAGTAATTGAGGTAGAGTCTGATCAGAGCAAAATAGAGTAAAATGATTACTTCCTGTAATTTGGAAATTATAGTTCTGCTAATGCATCCTAAAGCTATACTTGCCTTCTTTACACCCATATCACACTACTGGCTTATATTCAGTTTGCAGTTAACTGCTACACCCTCTCCTCATTTAGTGACTGCAGTCCATTCCAGCAACTTTGTTGTTGAGGGCAATGATCACTAAGTGAACACTTGACTGAGAGAGAGAGAGAGAGATGCTGTGAAGATCACTGGTTGCTGCCATCTCATTCAGATAAGGTTCTCTCCTACAGTGTCCTGTGCCTGACCTGTTTTTTTCACCCATTTTCTTGCCCCCTTGCAGGTGGGAGAGATTGCTTAAACAAGCTATCTCTTCTGAGCTGCTTTTCTCCCAGAGCAGTGTGTCCCTAAAAAGTGCTAACTGCAAGTTAACAAGCTCAGTTGTGTGACCTTAATTAGTTGATTAGAACCTCCAACTCTCACTGTTGCCTGAAACTGACCAGACTTTAATCAGTTTCATACTGAAGTCTTTTGCTGTGAGGCACAGGAAATTTGATCCTAAATGCAGGCATTGGTTGGAAAATGAATTTTTTATTACCATTTATTACCATTGTATTTGCAAATGGTCACTAATCAAGGTAGTCGCTAAACAAGGAGCGGCTTATTCCAAAACACCGTTACTAAGTCATATATCCTCCAATCTGTATCTGTGCATTTGTTTTCTGTTTTCTAGATGAAGAATTTTGCAGCTGTCTCTGTTAAATTTCATCCTGTTAATTTGAGCTAATTTTTCTGACCCATCAATAAGATTTTGGATTTTATTTCTGTTTTCCAAGGAATTAGCTGTCCCACCCAAGTGTACATCATCTACAAATATAATAAGCGTTCCTCCTCCATTCGTCCAAATCATTAGTTAAAATACTGAAGGGTGGAGGGTCCGGGGCTGACTTTGTGGCACCTCTCTCTGATTTGATGAGCCATTGGAGAGGATCTTCTTTTCCTCACTTTTTGATAACATGGGCGGCATTTGTTCTTCTGCCTTTTTCTGACACTTGACCAGTACTCCAGGTTTTCTCAAGGGTAATGCATAAGGAACATCCAGATCATCAGCTAGTTCCTTTGATGCTCTAGGAGCAAGTCTGAAGGTTTACCTTTCTTTTAAGTAGAGGTATGTTCTCTGGCCATGTTTCTGTCCACTCAGGCTTCAGTCATGCTCTTCAGTTTCTGTGAACACATAATTTTTTGTTGGGGAAGAACTGAGCCAGATTTGGAGTTGAGTGACCCTGCTTTTCCTTTATTCCCTGAATGTGGTCAGGAAATGTCACCTTCTCTGTCATGTTACCTCCTGAAATGGAGACACATGGGATTCGAAGTGGCCGCATGATTGTGTTATGGAACTCAGCGTTGCAGGATTGTAAGAGCCACTAGCATCGTGTCTGTTACAAGGGTTAGGAAAAGACAGGAAGGCTAGATTTTTCAAGATCTGTTGGTGTGACAGTCCAGTTGGCATTCATAATTCTGTACAAAAATGGCTACTGACTGCTCAGAATGACTCTGCAAATAGGCCAGTTATTTAAACTGAGCCGGGAACCCAAAGGTAAGTTAAGCCTGGAATATCCTAAGCTCCTTACTAGTGCCCTTTTGGTTATAATAAGCGACTCAGTTCTGTGTGGTTACCATAATCAGATTTAACGCAGCCTTGAAGTCTGCCAGCAGTAGCCAGATGGAAAAATGGCAGCCCAGAAGAATGGATCTAATTGAAGTCCTCCTTCCCAACCTGGATTCATGTGTGGACTTCAATGCAAAAGTCCCCAGCCAGCCTTTTGTAAGACTTGAAGCCCACTCATCTGGAGGGCATCAAAGTTGGGAAAGGCTGCTCTAAGGATTAAGGAGCAGTGGGCTTCTCTGGAGGACACTCCACGTAGGATAGGGGATTGGTACTAGACCTAATGTAAAAGTCTTTTGTGCAAAACCCAACTCCCAGGTTTCACGTGGCACCCATTTCTCAGTAAACTAATTTGGCTGCTTGTAGAAGTGACCTCAGGAGTTACTGTTTGATAGTCAGAAGTCAGCCGTCTGGGATGATAACCTGCAAGCCTCTCATAGTTATCATGGTAGAACTCAGTCTGCCTCTGCCTGCTCCTGTTGCACGCCATGTTTCCAGTCTCACAGGCACATTCAGATATGAATTTACATTAGTGGATTTCTTAATATGTAAGAACTAGTTGATCAGGACTGGATTTTGTGGAAGATTTTTTCAGGTTTCTCCTACGTATACAAAAGCTTGATGATCTTTTTTCTGACTTGTTTTAGACGTATAACCAGTGGAAGGATGCTCTGCCTGACCTCAGCGAATATAAATGGATTATTCCTGACTTCCTGTGGGAAATGGATGAATACATTGATTTCGGTTGGTGCTTAATTCTCCTATCACCTCTTACACAGTTCTTGTTGAGTCCAGTGTGATTCCAGATGTTTGTTCACCAAATCCAACTTTTGGGTTTTTCATTGGTGTTTTGATGCTAATCTGGGGTATATAGTATAGCAAAGCTCCTCGTTTTCTTTCCAGTTTCTTTCTTTGCTTCAGAAAAGTTTGTTTATTGAGTTTGTATAGCCGCCCATCTCACCTGCATGTAACTCCGGGAGACATCACCCTTAAAGCAGTCAACGTAATTTACCCTTTAAAACCAAGTTGTTCTCCTGCCCACTTTTGCCCCTGTGGCAAGGGAAGCGCAGAGGGTGGCATTCGCTGTTTGCTGTGCTGGTAAACCACACAAAATGTTTAACCTCAGTTTTATACAGGAAAAGTTATTGATCCAATTGCAGAAGAATCTGTTTTCTGCTGGCTTGCGCTCATACATTTTTCCTGGCTAGAGCAGCCCTTCAAATCCATACAACCTTTTGTCTGGTGCTTTTGCACAAATGTTCTGTTCTCTCTTTCTTGGTGTACTTTATTTATTACCTGAATTATATCCAATTCAACACTCACTCATATCGTAACCAAGCCAAGCACAAAACAAATTCAAACCCATAATAATTAAATCTAAGCTAAAGCTAAAATTACTGTTACAATTAAAAAATAAAAAATTAAGAACAGTACAGCAGGAGGGCATCTTAACCCCCACTACTTAGTTAGTGTTTCTGTTCTAATTTTTATTTACAGCATTTAGAAAGTCGGTGGATTATTTTCACTTTTATATTAGCTGCTTGTGAAAATATATCTGTTGTAATTTTTCAACATTTTGTGTTACTTTTTGTACTAGTATTTTGTTCTGTTTTACAGTGAAGACAATATAAGAACAAATAACTTAGAAAGAAAGGCAGGAGAAAACCATATCAGAGCAGCTGCTACTCCACTGGTAGCTTGACTAGATTTTGACTTTATTTTGCTGTTATGTTTTATAAATTGCTTTTTTTAAATTGCTGTAGGCTGCCTTGAGTATTTACATAACAGAAAGGTGATGAGTAAAACATCTGCTTCCCATTTCTGGACTGGTAAACAGGCTTTGTCAAGCCCCCTCCCCCTTCCCTTCAGGAAGGAGAGAGCTGCTCTTAGCCTTTCTCCCGGGCGCAGATCTCCACGGTTGGCAGCAGAATCGAATCCTTTCAGGGCCTCGGCTGCCCTCTTTTCAGGAACTTATGGCCTCAGGACCTGCCTGGTTTCAGCTAGTCTTTGGTGGGGTTCTGGGCTCTGGGCTCCAGTCAGATGTCCCCCCTCAGATGCAGTGATATTACCTCCTGAAATGGAGACACGTGAGAACCAAAGAGGGAGGGTGCAAGAGTTGTCTTGCCTTTCCACATATAGAAGTCTTCTCTCTGTGTGTACGGAGCATCAGGAGCAGAACTGACCAGTTTGTTCTTGGCTTCATATGAGCTTTGAGTTGCTGTGGCCGGTAGCCTGTGAGGTTGGAATAATTCCAAACATCAGGGAACTTGTTGATCCTTTGAAGATATCATTTGCTGGAAGGTTCAGCCATCTTTTATAGCAGTATTGCATGAAGTGCTCTGCAAAATGTAACAAACTGAAGCAAAACTGATTTTTTTTCCCCATTAAGAATCTGTTCTTTGTTCCTAGAAAAACTTAAAAAGGCTCTTCCAGATTCTGAAGAGCTGGCAAAACTAATGCCCGACTTCCACAAGATCAGCGAGAGCATCAGTTCCTTGTCCAGTTTCTTCACACCTGGTAAGGGAATTTTTTCCTCTGGCAGAGTGAGACACAATGAGTATAATCTGGAGAAGCTAGAAAGGAATCACCTTGTATGTTCTAATCCTTTTAATCTTAGGCTTTGTGAAAAGCACCGGGGGCTGCCCCTGCTCATCCTGCCTCCCCCTGCAACCAGCCAGGGTTCCCCCAAGCCTTCAGACCTGTCAGAACTCCCCCTCCTCCCTCTTTGCTCTCCTCATTAGAGACAGCCTAGAAAGTGGGTCCCTCCTGGAGGAAACCACTTTTTCAGACCACACTAGTCTCCAGGCAGAGATGATGTGCATCTTTTAGCTCACAGGTCCAGCAGTTTCTTCTTAGGGATGTTCCTGGTGCTGGTTCTGGATCCTGTCCAGGGAGTTAATCCCAGACCTGATTCCTCACTGAGTTGGTTCTCCTCTGCAGCAATACGGTCATTCTATATGGACGCCAGCTTGCTTGCTTGCTTATTTATTAAATTTGTATGCCGCTCATCTCCCCCAACGGGTGACTCTAGGTGTTATAGCAACTTGAGCGTTGCTATAACGCTGCCTCTTACCAGATGTGACCTGGGAAGTGGTGTTGTGGAACCAGAGGCAGCAGCCGATGCAGGAACGTGGGAGGAAAAGAGTGGGCGGCTGCCCCTCCTGGAAGCTTCCGGTGCACTGGCTTTGCCTTGAGAGGGGGTTGGTTATTGGGGGTGGCGGATGGGAGGAGGAGAGGATATGCTCAGAAACGTGGTACCAGTAGATGAGACCCTCCTGTGTGCTTCTGGATTTTGGAAATTGGAATGTCCTCTTCCCTTCATGGTAGTTCATTTTTGGTCCACCCCCTTGCCAATACCTTTGAGAAGGTTGTGGTTGTGTCTGCGTGGCCCTTGCTGTTGATCCTACCATGTGGTGTTGCATTTGCTTTGCCATTTGTAGTATTTATAATTTTTCTCCCCCCCCCCCCGCTGGTTTCTCACAGGTTACAATTTGGTTAATGAAGTCATAGGAGCTTCTGATCTACTTCTATTGTTAGGTGTGTAAGATGCACTTTTCTTTATTACCATTTAATATTCCTCCCTTTTTCAAAAATTGTAATAATAAATAAAATGCTTGCAGGAATAGGAGACAATGCCTCAGTTAAGATGGAATGTAATTTTTAAGACTTGTGAATCCCGGAGCTAGTCTTGGTGAGCTCAGGTCAGGCTAATAGTATCGTCTTTCCTTCGTAGAATAGTTTTTCAGTTTTAGAAAACAATTTTTAAGGAAGAGTGAGAAGTTGGAGCAGTTTTGTGCACTAAAATTCAGTGGCTTTTGAAAACTTGATTTTTTATTTCATTAATTTTAATTTGTCCCAATAAACACTAAAAATGACCAGTGAAGCAGAAAGGGAAGATCAATAAATTTTACATTGAAATAATATACAAGGTCTTGTGATGAGTCTGGGATACTCTTTCCATTCAAATAAACAGGAACAATTAAAACAGTTGCAATTTGATGAAATGTAAATTGCAAGTGTGTAAATGCTCTAAGCATATATTGTATAAAATGTCCTATTAGTAATGGAGAATCTGGGCAGATATAATTTAAAATATGTACATGTTCATCTGTTACTATGTCAAATATCTGTTCAGATGCGGGTGTAAGTTTCTTAAATACAACATTGCAGCAATTACTATTTGTCATTTCATTATTGAAATATTGAATGTCATTACCAATATTATCTGATTTTTAATTAAGATTAGACCATCTTAAAAATACAAGATAATAATCATAAATCACCTTGTTCACTGAGTGGAGGGGTGAATTAATTTCTGATTCTTGGTGCCTAAACCAAAGTTCAGCCATGCACCGCTTGATTTGCCCCCCCCCCGATGGCACTGCCCAAGGATCCAAACTTTGACCAACTGTCTCTCCCAGTTGCACCCAGTTTTGCACCCCCTCCTGTCCCAAGAGTGGCACCCCCTCTGTGCTTGAATGTGAGGAGCGTTTGGAATTCTTCCTCCTCCTCTCTTTGTGGATTCTTCCCCTGCCTGATGCGTAGACTTATTTCTGCCCTGGTGAACGCCCACGCTGCGTATGGCCCCTCAGGATCGGCTGAAGATTAATCTGTGTTTATAGTAGAGTCCCCTCAAATCCTTTGCCGTATTTCCTTTCTCTGCAGCTCAGTGTCTGTATGCCTACCTTGCTCTTTCAGTTCTGTGTGGTCTTTAACAGTGTTGACGTTTTGAACTGCACACTGCTGAAGTTCAGGTTGCAATCTCTGCTTGTACCCCTTCCTGTTATTCTTTGTCTTCATTTCGCTCATATTCTATTTGGCTGTTTGCTCATTTGATTTTATTATGGAATCGATACCCTGCTTCTTTGTTATGCCAACATCACGACAGCTTGCAGCAATAAAAACAGAATAAAATCAAAATTCAAGTTAGTCCTCATAATATAATTAGCTACTAAAAGCTTGGTGAAAGAGAGCTGCTTCCTCGTGGGAGCCAAACGCACCCTCTTACGGAGTCCCTGCCCTGCCCTGCCGCAGCCTAGCACCCTTTCCTGTGTTTCCAACCCCAGAGCACCCGGCAGCGGGGCATCTTCAGAAGGGCCCCTTCTGTAGGGAAGGCAGTCAGACCCTACGCCCTGTGAGGTTTAAAGGAGAACACCAGGGTCTTAAATTGTGCCACCACCCGCAGGTGAAGGCAGCTCCGGAGCCTCCAGTGAAGACGTTGCAGCAGGCGCAGGCACCTCAGCTGTGGCTCTGCCCTGCTTGCCCCATGGCCCTCCTCTGAAGTCAGCCTGGGCAGGCACCTGCTTAGGGCCATGCTCGGAGAGCACCTTTGCCTAGGCTGCCCCAGCCGCCTCTGGAGGGGCAACACGCCTCAGGGTGGGCGATGCTGGCTGAGCCTCCCTTGCAAGCGCTCCAGCCGGAGGCCCTGCCGGGAGCTGGACTTCTGCCCGGCCGGGCTTCACCCAGTGGTGGGGAGGGGCGGGTAAAGTGGCAGAAACGTCTCCATGCAGGACAGAGTAGGGGCTCCCACCCCCATCAGCTGCCTGAGTTGCGTGTATCAGCCATGCAGGGAGAGTACTCTCCAAGTAGCCTTAATTCCTGGAGTGTGATGTTTGGGGGTGGGGGGTGATCTATCCCAGGGCCTGCTTTTTCACCTGGCCTGCAGGCCTCTAGCCAAACCCGTCCCCTGCTGGTGCTTTAAGGGAATCAACCCAGCTGGTGAGAACCTCTTTTCTCTAGGCAGAGAAAAGTAATCGGGGTGGGGGGAAGCGGGGAGAAAAGAAGGCAGTCTCTTTCCAGCCTGAAGTTTCTTTAAGCCAGCACTGGGGAACTGTAAGCAGGATCTATATATAGACCTACTGATTTCCAGTTGCTGGACCCAAACTCTTTCACCCTTGCCCTTAGAAAGCAACTCCTTCTACATGAGTGGAGCCAGCGTTCAGGAGTGTGCTTAATAACCCAGTTCTGTTCTGATGACAACAAGCCTACATGTTCAAGGGTATGCAAAGGTGCCCTGTTTCACAATTTCCAGCAATGAATCTGTCCCAGTGGATAGATCACGGAGTTCTAGGAAAAGCAAAGCAGGTCCCATCAGCCTGAAAGAGCAAACGACAGACACGTCCCTTCGGTTGCTGCTGGTCTGGGAGCAGGTCCTTTTCACTCTGGGTCTCCGTGGAGACAACCCTCCTGGGCGCATTTGCACAAAAGCAAGCTGCACTGTGTGCTCCTGACACGGTTTACACAAGGCCTTAAAGCCAACCTGTCCAGCATTCCCTTCTGTCTGCTACTAGTTCACTGATGCAATTGTTTATAAATTAGATGGTATACACATAATTACATCCATATCTAGCCAATACACCCTCCCTCAAATCTTTAGGGCATTAAAGGAGGCCACCGTATCTCAAGCAAATCACACCCCTTGGAAATAACACCTGTTGCGGAGGAGAAACCTTTGCTGGCCAGGAATTGGCTACCTTCCAGAAGGAAGCAGCAGGGCCGTCAGGGACTCAAACCCAGCTGATGCCTGAGCCTCACCTGGGCCTGCTGCTGAATTAGAATTGAAAACGAGAAGCTGCATTGCACCGAACTGAAATTCAGAACTCACGCAGTTGTATTATTCCCATCAGATGTGTGACCCTGCAGCGTGGTCTCGTAGGTCCAAATAGAGTCGACGGCATCTGTCACACAGGCCGAATGAACCTTCTCGTGCGCTCTGCTTGCCACCTTTTCTACGCATGCAGTGAGAGATTTTTATTTCCCTTTGATCTTGCCTAGCTGCCTTCCCTTCTTGGTAACCGATGATTGCCAGCACTTCTTTAGAACTGAAGGAAGAGGTTCTTTTCCCAAACGACAGGCCAAATGTCCTGCTCTTCTAAGGTTACGAAGATTTCCCTGTTTCTGATTGTATGTTCGGGGTTCTAGAACTTTCCTTTTTTAACAGAATTGTGGCTCAGAATCCGATCAGCGCCCTCCCACAGCTGATGTAGTGAAAATGATCCTGCTCAGTCTGGGAACATTGCAATCCATCCACCCTTTGGCATGCAACATGAAGTTGCTGTTTATCTAGCACATCTCAGAATACCTTATGAAGGGAATGGAGTGATAATTTATTTTATTTGCTTTTTGCCCAGAGAGTACCCTGGGTAGCTATATGTCCCCATTACTAAGCACAACGGTAATTAGTGCTAAATTGCTCCATAAACAAACAAAACCAGATTAGAGATAATAAATTTTTCACTGTTTATTTTAATCATTGCATTATCTTCCAGAAGAGTGATAACCCTCTGAACCCAAGTATCTCGCTTTACCAGCCTTGAACAATAGTTTATGGTACAGGAAGTGTTTTATTTCTTTTTAAGCTGGTTCTTCCTGGTCTTTCAGCCTTCACAGTGTATCTTCCTTCAGCTCTGCATCTGAGCTGGGAAAGAGGAAAGCCAACATTTGTCCCAAGCTTCAGTCCCCAAAATATACTAACTGCCCCCCCCGTCACCAGCACCACTTCTGCTGGCATTCCTGAACCCAATTCATTTGTCTTTGAGCGAGCATCACATCAGAGCAATCCTACCGAAATAGTTGAACGACCTGTGCTCAGGAACATTGTAGGATCTTTTTGTTTAATATAATTTATATTGAAGAAACTTTTAGCAAAATAAAAGCAATACCACTATTAGAAAAGAAACAAAATTAAAAAAGCATAGTGAATAAGTAAGGAAAATAGAAAAAGAAAAAAGGGGAAAAATTATAAAGAAGCAGCTTCTGATCTTTTTGCAGCGTTTATAAATGCATTTATATTTTACCTTCTCTAAAGTTACATCATAATTTCCTTCTTCCATAAGCTACTCTTTCTAATCATCAAACGCATAAATCGCAAATTCATTTTTTGCTTTTTTTCAGCATAAAGTCCAAAAGGGGTTTCCAGTCACTAATAAATGTAATCTAAGCAAACAAGTTAATTTTGACATCTCTGCTAGTTCTGTCCTCTTCACCAACCATTCCTCCATTGCGGGTATATCAGAGTTTTTCCATTTTTGTGTGTATAGCAGTCTTGCAACAGTAATCATATATAAAAATAGTCTTCCGTGGCTCTTTTCTTGTTGTCTGTCCATTAACCCCAACAAGAAAAGTTCTGGTTTCAGTTGAATCTTAGCCTTTAAAATTCTTTGTATCAGTGTATGTATTTGAACCCAAAAATTTCTGGCTTTTTTACAAGTCCTCCAGGCATGATAAAATGATCCTTTGGGTTTCCCACATTTCCAGGATAAATTTGAAGTACCCTTATACATTCTAGATAATTTTTCTGGAGTCATACACCAACAGTACATCATTTTTTTAGAAAGGAATATTTTAGGATCTTTTAAATCTTTAATACATATACTGCAATGAATAAATGGATCACCAGTTTTAAACATTACGGCAACAAAATCATGTAATTTAAAAAAGAAGATGGGAAAGGGAATCCTGTGATGGACCTTGCCCACTCTTTCCATTAGAGCTGGAAGAAATAAAACAATTGCAGGTAGGTAAAATGTGCATTACTAGTGCGTTGATGGTCTCAGCAAATAATGCATTAAAACGTCCCACAGATGGTAGTAAAATAGGGCCCCTCCTGAGAGAAATTAAAACTTATAAATGGTGTGGGGCGTGTGTGTGTGTGTGTGAAAATTCATTCCAATGCCAATGTCCATGTCACCAGAAAGGCAGGATCATATCTACTTTTAAATAAGTTGTTACGCGCCTTAAACTAGAGAGATGGCTGAGCTTTTACCCTCCTGTCAACTCCGTTCAGTCCCTGTTGGGCAGAGTGGCAAAGCGAGTTCCCGTCTCCTTGGATCACCCCAATGAGGGTTTTGCCTTTATCATTGGCTGGGCACCTTGTGCCCAGAGACTACCGCCTCTCTCCACACCAGCAGCTTCGGTAATCAAGGTGGCTCTGAAGCAAAACTCAGGGTTGCTTTTTGGACTAAGCAAATCTGCACGCCTGTATTTCTCCTCCATTCTCTGCAAAATCTTTCCTACTTCTTTCCGTTCCTTTGCAAAGCTAACATTTCAAAGCAGATGTTCCACAGTTATCCTGGCTTTCCTTTTGCAACTTCCTCTTCTCCTTCTCTAGCTCTACCCTTCCCAGTATCCCCCTTTTCTCCCTCTGCCCCAGGGAACAGAAAAAGAATCAAGGAACTATAAGTGGAATAAGAAGGATAAAGGAAAAGTAATTTCCTCTGTGCAATCACGCTGGAATGGCTTGAGGTGGTTCTGCTCCTTCACAAAAAGGTCGTCTTCTGCCTTTAAGCTACAGTGGAAAAAGCTAGACCAGGCTCGGTTAATAAATTCCTAGATTATTGATCAGAGTTTTGCAAGAGCTGCTAATTATTTTATTATTGCTCTTAAGAAACCACTCTTTCCACATAGTTAGATGAGGGAAATGAACATCCACACAGGAATAGGCTTTTGTGTAACAGTTACAAACCCAATTCTGTTCTGATAAAAACAAATTGTGGTCTGAGTGCCTGTTCAAAGGTGCCTGTTTCTCAATCCTAATAAACCCTTTGGAAGCAACTCTTCCCTATTCAGTTAATTGTTTCAGGAGCCCTTGAACTTGTTCACATTGCCCCAGGCTCAGGGAGTGTGACAAAAGGGTCCAGATTTTTAAGGGTCTACCCAGAGAAACTTAATTGACTAGGATGGTCCCAACCGCCCCCGCAAATCAGCAGTCACTCTCAGGCCCAGCCGTTTCCTAGGCGTGACAGTGAGTCCTGGTGGGACAGCAGACATGGCTACAGTACCCTGTTCCTTACAAACTACCTGGAGAAATTTTGCATGGCGCATTAGAATTTGCTCCATTTGTGCATTTTTAAGCAAGAGATTAAAAATATGTGTGAGAGAGCTTTTAGTGTCCTGTGGAGAAACTCGTACAAGAAAACTGCTGGGGTTGTTGGGGCCTGGGGTGACTTTGGGGTGACTTTCTCAGAGGAACTCCCTCCCTGCAGAATAGGTTGCCCCACAAGCTGGGTCAGCCCCCACTGTTTTTTTGCTTTAGAAGAGTCTTCTTTGGCAGGGCGTTTGGAGAGGAAGACCCCTAAGAGGGACACCAGTATATGTGGATGTGAATGTGTGATTTTTGTATGTTACGGTGCTGTATTTTGCAATACGGCTTTCAGTATTGTGAGCCACCTGCGGTCTGGTAAGTAGGGCCCATACAGATTGCTGGAATGAATGAATGAATGAATGAATGAATGAATGAATGAATGAATGAATGAATGAATGAATGAATGAATGAATGAATGAATGAATGAATGAATGAATGAATGAATGAATGAATGAATGAATGAATGAATGAATGAATGAATGAATGAATGAATGAATGAATGAATGAATGAATGAATGAATGAATGAATGAATGAATGAATGAATGAATGAATGAATGAATGAATGAATGAATGAATGAATGAATGAATGAATGAATGAATGAATGAGCAGATTGCTTCTGAAATGCTGTGGCTTATCCGGGTTCTGCTGAACTTGGGCGCCACGTTATGGGAATCCTTCCTTTTCCTTCCCAGGTTCTTCCGGTGATACATCGTTCAGAGCCACAGACCAGGGATACGAGAATGAGAAGCAGCACAAGAAGGTGAGCTGCGGAGGCACAGAGCTCGGTCTGTAGGAAATAGATTTAGGAGAAGCCTGGACTGAAAGGCTGGGCGGGGCTGTGTTCCAATTCAGCAGGATACAGTGCTTTAATCCAGAAAAGTATTGCTGATGAGTTAGTCCTTCCTGTCCAGGTCACAAACACATTTATTTGCATATTTAATTTTCCAAAATCCTTTGCTTTGGAATGGGTATCTAGACTTCAAGATGGGAAAAAATAACAAATTCTTCATCTAAGAAAAATCCTTAGCGTGGGAAAGTTGAAATTGCTTTCACCATTTTTGCCTACGTTAATCAATGACAATCAAGGATAGCCCTGGAGAACTAGCAGAAAATCCTCCTGCATATTTAGAGTTAGCCTCCAGCCCAGTTTCACTTCTTGCTCTGGGGGTTTGGTTGGTAGATGACACCGTAGACGGAGCCTGAGTCTGTGGGCTCTCTCAGCGGTCCCACAGGAAGTGAAAGAAGGCCCAGGCCCTTAATCAGCACCTTGCACTGAGCCCAGAGGATGAGGGACTAGGTGCTGGGGTGTGGATTAACTTCCGTGGAATTTACTTCTAGTGTTTTTACTTAAGAAGGCAGCTTAAGGTGAGCCCAGGAAAGTCTGTTAGAAATCAAAGGAAACAGGAGTACCATGTGGTTACATGACCCCACGCTCTAGAGTTGTTAGGATTCAGATATGTGCCAGTTCCTGGAATGGCCAGACCGAGGTGCAGTTGGTTAATGTTTTGCATGTTGGATAGACAGTCACATACAGGACGCTTGATCCAAGAAGGGATTGCGGTGATTGTGAAGGGTCTGCTAGAGGCCCCCTCCTAAGACCAGGAGTTCACACGGCGTGATGGGCAGGAAGATGGCTTCAGCAGAGTTGAAGCTGGTGGTCTGAAATGACTGTCATCTTTTGCCTCAAGTTTTTTTTCTTTTCTTTCATTTTTAGCAAGGAGTAGCTAAGTGAGGCTGTTCCCACCTTGCTTCTCATATCAGTTTGTTAGGATGCTGCCTTGTGGTGTAACACTGGACATAGGATCCCCCTTGGCCGGCAGCAACCATGCATGGTGTAGTGCTGGGCAGAGGCTCCAGGCCAGCTTGGTAGCAAAGCTGGTGCCAAATGATTGTGCTGGAAAGGGAGAACACCCACCCTCTAGCCCAGTGTTGTTTGCAGAAGGTGGTCACCCAAAAATTCTCTGGGGGTAAGATGGGAAGCCCCTGTTGATCTGAGACCCACAGGTCTCTGTGTGAGATCAGAGGTCTCCCTGAGCACCGTCATCCCTTCTGGCTTCCCTTCCCCACAGAAGCTCCCTGAGCAATTTGGGCCTCTGTCAGCAAAACATACTTCACAGGGTTGGTGCTGGGAGATAAAATTGGGGAAGGGGATGCTATGTGTCCTACCTTCAGTTGCAGAAGGAAAGGTAAGATAATAAATGATTTTATGGTGTTTTGCAAAACAAAGTCATTCAGTAGATGGGTCACTATGTCACCAGTGTGTCTAATTCAACTGTCATGCAGACATTTATTCTTTTTTAGCAGGACAAAAGCAGCATTCTGTGCATAGCTAATGTTCTGTTTAGGACACTTTTAAAGGGGGCAGAAAGCTTAATGTTGGCTTGTGCTGTCTTGTAGTGGCTGGGCCCCCCTCACCCCCACCCAGAACCAAAGAAGGCCCCAGTTCCTCCCCGGGACACAGACACAGACCATGTTGCACAATGGAGAAATGATTTTTCTTCTATGTTTTTGCAGTCTGGCATGCCCTCTCTCCCTTCTGCTTGAATGTTTTGTTCTGTGAAATGTCCTTCATCTTTCTGTAGAACTGGACAAGGGCATAGGCAACATTGTGCATGTGTGAAGCAGCACATCATCTCACGTTTTCTGCCTGTGTATCGCACAGTGAATATTTTCTTCGTGGCAGCAGCATCAGGGATTTTCTACCCCAACAGCAGCAGAGGAGGGAAGGTGTGTTTCTGAGCAGCGAGGGTCTTCTTGGACTGATACGTTGAAAAACTCCATAGAAGAAAACTGCCTGGTGGGGGGAACTCAGCAGGAAGGAGGGTGGTTTTTGATGAAGCCTGTTTCGCTGTGGCGTGACCGTCCCTCCTGCTCCCCTCCCTCCCTGGAGAAGTGCCCCTGGGTTGGAATGGCAGTGGAAGAGAGGGGGCTGCTTAACTATCCCGGAGAGGGCCGAACTCCAGAACGCTCCCTTCCCTAAAGAAGGCAGCCTTTGAGGCTGGTGGTGCCAACTCAGCATGCGTCCGACTGCACTTTGCAGTGCCACCCCATTTTTGCCAGACCCCTTTGTGTCGCTGGCCTTGGGGGCTTCTGTCTGGGGAAGGAAGGCTTTACTGGCCCTCCTGGAAGCCTGTGCGCAAAACCACACCTTTCACAATGGTGTTAATATTTGACCCGGTAGGAAACAAGAATGCTAATGAAAGACTGCCTCTGGTTGGTCCAGAACGTTTTTGAGAGCACTAAGGATGGGTAAATTTCATTTATCAGCCATCCGGTTGCAACTCATCTCCCAGAACATGCATTCAAATCTTACCCATCATTTCTGCTTCTTTGCGTTCCTGTGCCCTGGTCACAGCAGTTCTAAAGCGATTCTCTAGTTGTGTGGCTAGAAAGGGCACTCAAAGAAATGAAAGTTGCCCATATTTGCACAGATTGTGCCAACTGTGCGGGTGTTATATGTACATCTGCAGCATAACTGAATTGGCAGTGAGATGAACACGTTTGGAATATTCTGTCCTGCAAGATTTTAACACAAATTATGATTGTCTGGACAGTCCCAAATATTCCAGAGAGGGCTGGCATATTTGGACTCTTCAAGTACTTTTGGTTTTCCTGTTTTATGTTGCACTGTCTAGGCCTCCTTAGGGAAACTTCTCAAGGGGACCTTAATTGTGTTAAACGTCTCTTGTCGTGACTGAGTAGAACTGCTTTCATTTGAAGAATTCCTAGAAAGCAGATGTTTGGCATGAAGGCTTCTGCCCGTTGTCATTTTTGCGTTGAGCTATTCCTCTGGTTCTGTTGTGTGCCCTGTCTTTGTGTTGCACCCTTTGGTTAACATTATGGCTCCCCTCACCTCCATTTTTTTCCTTCTCGTCCTTTTCACAAACGTGTGGCAGGGTCTTCTGGGCGAGCTCATTCTCTTGCAGCAGCAAATCCAGCAGCATGAAGAGGAGGTCCGCCGAGCCGCTGACCAATATGGGCCAGGCTCCTCCCAGCAGAAGCGAAAGGTGATGGCTTTCAGATAGAAAGAGAAGGCCCCGGGATGCTCCTGCTCTCCTCCACCCTGCTTTCACCTAATCAGGCCCTTCGCAGTGATTGAACTTTGGTTGCTGGGCTTTCTGCTCAACTCCTTCTTTTTAAGAATGCACCAATCCGTTTGCTCCTACTTCATCACGGGGTTGTCCTTTTAGCATGTTGATTCCTGTCTTTTTAATTCTCACAAAAGCGATGTTAAGCCCTGAAAAAAATGCATGTGTAACCAGGCAGTTTTTCCATCAACTTCTGAGACCAATGTATGCTGATGGGGACAAAGGCTGTTATGATGGTGATCTTTCTGGAGGCACTCTGTGGTCTTTTCCAGCATGGCTCAGTAGATATCAGTGGTAAGAAGGTAAAGTATCTTGAACAGCTTTTGGACGTCATATCTGAACTTCAGACCCTCCACATTTTATGTTTGTGCCTCTGAATTTGAAAGATCCACCCGATTCTACAGATTTGCAATTTCTGTAGAACTTTCACATAAGGTGGGGGAACACAGAATGGGAATGGCAAGGGGAGCTCAGAGTTGAGGAAAGAGGCAAGACAGTTGGAGAGGTCCAAGGTGAGGTTGTGGCGCAAACTGTTCTGGTTCTCAAACAGATCCCTCTTCTGTGTAGACGAGCATGGGCTCTAAGACCTGCCATCGGAGCTCCGCCTGCTGTCTCACTGCCAAGGCTGTTGAGTGAGCCAGTAAGAGAGGTAGCATGGAAGGACAGCAAGTCATTTTCCTTTTGGGAAGTTCCTGTCAGCCTCCTGGTCAAATGCTGAAAAGTTTTTTAATATTTAACTCTTCCAGTGCTTTTAATGACTGGATAGTCACCCAGAGATAAGCTTAATTGCTTTTCGAATTTGTACTTTAGTCCTGGATGGTGATTATTGCTTTAATCTGCTTTCTGTGAACCAAGGAACAAGGTATATCAGGATCTTCTATTCCATGTACAGGTGGTGGTCATCCATATCTTGGATTTTATTGCAGCCCAGAAATCTCTTCTTTTAGAGAAAATGGATTAATCCACAGCCAAAGCCATCTCAGTATTTTCATCTGCCCCAGTGAAGGGTTAAAGGCTGCCAGCTGCTTCAATCAATTCTGCTTTTTTTCTGTTGTGGAGAACAAGCAGAATAGACCCCTTAAATGGGAGATGATTTTAAAAGTCATATAATCCAACCACCTCCATTCACTGTCTGCAGTGCAGCACACAGTGGTGGCTTTGCTTCAGCAGCTCTGGTGAAACAGAACCCCTGCTTCCTGTGGCAGCGTGACCATTGCTGAACAGTGCTGACCATTAGGAAGTCTTATTGCCCCTCGGCTCCTGTCCTGCCACTGTGGAGGCAGACAACGAGGTGACTCCTCTCCTGCAGAGTAGCTGCTCAGATGCTTGAAGACTCCTTCCCCTTGGCCAAGCTCCACCATGTTTGTCAACATGATACTCAGAACCGAACTTGAATGGATGGCCACCACCGAAGATGATTCTAAGGGTGGATTAGACCAAAGCATGGAGCACTTGGGCTCTCAGCGGCTCCTGGTGTTGACGGTGTTTGTTGCCTTCCCCGAAATCCCAGCTGCAAGGGAGCAGCAGTGGAAGAGGCTGTTGGAGACGCTGCTTCTGAGCTGCAAATTCCCCCTAGACCGTTTTGTTCCCAGCGTCTTCCAGATCTCCCTGCCTGTCTTAGGACCAAAATGGTCTTGCTTGAGAGAGCTGAACATCCTTAGGCACAGGTTTAGGCAAAGGAGATGCTTTTTCTGATTTCTTGCTTGTGAACCAATTGTTCATAAAGGAAAGGAGAAAACACGATGGTTGGCCAACAGTACCTTAACTGTTCTGGAGAAGCAGGAGATGCAGAACGCATAAACCTTTTGCACAGCTTGGGGATTGTTGTGGGTGCTTTTCAGTATTGCTGAAAAATGTGCTCATCTTTGGGTATCAGAGAGGCTCACATGAGAGCAGGCCAGCGTTATTGGGTGGTTGCTTTAACTTTGTACATCACCCAGGGTTGGGTGGCTCTAGAAATGTAAACAGCCAGTCGCTATCCCCAATGTCACCTTGTCTCCAAACCCTCCCAGCAGAGGCGCTGCTAGCTGTGTCGTCCCAGCTGCCAGCCCAGGGGTCGTCTTGGGCTGAATGGAGGGCAGTTGAAAGCATTCTGACGGAGAGGCTCTCCCTGTTGAATGGCTGCAGACTTTGGAAAGGCCCTTTGTGTACAAAGGAGTGTCTGTGCCCTTAATACCGGACTCCATTCTGGGGTACAAACAAATGCCAACTTTTTCTCTTCAATTCAGACAACTTTGAAATTGGACAGCTTGTTATTCTGAACATCAGAATAGTTTCTAATAATACCCTATCCATCTTTGCCCCAGTTGAAATTTTTTGAAGCACAATAGTGGTGTGAAATACATGAAAGAGGTATTAATGAGCCTAAGAGAAATCTTTCCCCCAAATCATAAAACCCAGTGCGTATCTTTGCGCACGTTTTTTTTAAAAACTCTTTATTAATAGCTCAGCAGACTTTTTTTGTGCAGAGATAGATGGATTTAGGAGAAGTGAACTATATTATTACAGTGCATATCTAAAAGGTCTCTTCATCTGGAAAAACCTGGTTCCCAAGGACACCTTAGGAAGTAACGTTTTAAGAGTGCGCTTTCTCAAGTACATTGCTAATAAATCTGCAGCTGCTTTGCGAAATAAGGCATCTGAGTAAGTGTGGCAGCCGTTATGGCAAAATACTGTTATGAACAAGTTTGCTTTCAGGTCCAAGCTATCAGTTTGGCAAAAGGACTTGACTAAATCGTTCTTGTAAAAGTAATGGCTCTTAAAGCTTATGGGTTGTGGATCTCTTGCATCTCAAATATTTTGGTTTTTTCAGTGTATTTATAATTTCAGCTTTTATGGCCACCCACTCATACAAGACTCTTCAATCTAACCAACATTAAAACAATAAAGCATTAAACTAATTTATATCCCACTATATAGACATAGGTAACATCTAAAATGCTCAGAGTGCATTTTGTGTTCTTTTGCTGTTGCAGGTTTCTGATAAAGAAAAGGTTGATCAGCTCCAAGAAGAATTATTACGTACACAGGTATGGGAACTTTGCTGCTGTTGAGGCCAAAATCTTAATTTGCCAGATGAATTGCGAAAAAACAAAGCAAGATAAATTAAGCCCCCTGAACTTTTGATCCCCTGGGGGGGTGCCGCTCTGATGGTGACGTTCTTCCTGGTCTCGTAGAATGAGCTTAGAGCCAGATGTGCCAGGCTTGGGCGGCTGATCAGGCTGGGACCAGTCACTGCTGTGTCCTTCAGACGCGTGTAGGTAGAGATCCAGACGTGGGTCCACGATGCTTGTTCTGTGCCTGGAGAGTCCTCACCTTCCAACTCAGCGAGGGCTACAGCAGCAACTGTATCGCCCGTGACCAGCTGGTGCCCATTTTATTTTGCTGTTGAGAGAGTTTGAAAAAAAATGCCATTTAAAGATATAATCAGATCCATTTTGAAATATTTCTCAGATTTAATATAATATACCATTTATCTATAAGTTCATACCCTTTGGGATATTTTTGTCAGGTTTTTTTTTTTTAACCCAAATCCTAAACATTGTGTAAAGAGAATGTCTGTATGGGGCTTCCTCCTCACCTTTGGAGGCTACCTGCGTTGCCACTGATTTTGGCTTCCCAAAAGTGAGGTTTTGGCAGCCACGTTACCCTCTGGGCGACAGGGGAGGCACAATCAAGCTCCCCAAGGTTTCCAACCAGGTGAAGTGAGACACTCCCATTTGGCTGATTTCCCCTTCCAGAAGATGAACAATGCTGGGGAAAGAGGAGGGCAGGCTTGAGAGTGACACCAGCCACCACTTTGAAATAGCATTATTGAAGAACTGTTTCACCTTTCCTTGGAAGCAAAAGTCAATGTTTTGAAGGAATCCAAGACCTTTTGTTGTTAAATTATTGGTAATCATTGTGCTGGGTAAGAGAGCAGCAAACTCTGTAGCCTGTTTCATCTCCCTGCGTGCTCTTCTCCTGCACTTCACTCTCAAGTTCTAATATTCACCATTTCAATCTTTTTGCAGTTGAAATATCAACGGATGCTTGAGCGTTTAGAGAAGGAGAATAAAGAGCTGAGGAAGATTGTCTTGCAGAAAGATGAGAAAGGCATTCATCAGAGGAAGCTAAAGGTAATGAATACAGAACGTCTTCCATGCTCTTGTGACTCGTTGGTGCTATTCCTAGTAGCAGTTTTCACTTTGTAAAAGCGTGCCCTCGCATGGATGGCATCCCCGTTATTTTGGAGATGATGTCGTATCTTAGAGATAGCACAAGTTCTCGAGGCATTTTCTTGTGATGCCCCCCTTGGGTGCGGCACATACCCTCAGGAACCTGGCATTCATTTCCCACCTTTCCTCTGAGAGCAGCATGGTTTGCGAGGCAGTCTCCTCTTTGCTTATTCAGTCCACAGCTGTGGCCCAGCAACATAGAGTGGACTGAAAGAGGGTGAGTGACCCAGAGCAGTCCACAAGGAGTTAAGTGTGGATCTTTCCACACCAGTTCTGCACTAGAGCGTCTCCCGGTATTTGCCTTCAGTTGTACTATGACAGTGGTAATCTTCCTTCTTCCCCGTGCTTGGCTTTGGCCGCGTTCACCAAGTGAATTATTTCTTCCTTAGAAATCTTTGATTGACATGTACTCTGAAGTTCTGGATACGCTGTCAGATTACGATGCTAGCTACAATACCCATGACCACCTGCCTCGGGTAAGTTGGAGATGAGCCTGCATTCACCCTGAAAATGGGTAGATTACTATCTTCCAGTTCAGCTGTGAGGAAGAGGAAGGCTGCTACAGTTATGTAATGGCTGAACATGCCCAAATTGTGAGGGTAGGCAATTTCTGCCCTAGTTTTGGGGCATCCTAAGTAGATTATATCTACATGGCATGTATTTCCCTTGATGTCATTGGATCTTCTGTACTGGAACTTTTGAAAAGCTTCGTTTAAAATTCAGGAAGCTGCCTCTTACAGAATAGGAATTCTGGAGTGGCGGGTAAAAAGTGCAGTTTGTCCCAACTCAGGAGAAATAATTTGTTTCTTTGAAAAACCAGCATTTGCATTTCAGGTGGTTGTGGTTGGAGACCAGAGTGCTGGCAAAACCAGTGTGCTGGAAATGATAGCTCAAGCCCGGATCTTCCCTCGAGGCTCAGGAGAAATGATGACACGCTCACCTGTTAAGGTGGGGATATTAAATAACTGAACTACCAAAACCATGAGCTTTCCAGAAGGAGAGCCTGTTGGGCATGATCCCAGTGAGATATGCTCCGATGTCTTATCGGGTGCTTTCTCTTTTTTGAATCCACTTTGGACTTTAGGTCACTCTCAGCGAAGGTCCTCACCACGTGGCTGTGTTCAAGGATAGTTCTCGAGAATTTGATTTGACCAAGGAGGAAGACGTAAGTTTCAAGGATCAGAATGCTATCAAAGTATTTGCTTTTTTTTTAATCATACCCCACAGCCTGTAGAATGAATTATCTGTCAGTAGATGTGTGACATTTTTGGTCAGTGGCGTCAAGAGAGATCGGCTCATTTTACAAATGGAACCTGGCCAAAGTGAGCTGTGGTGAATCCTTCCTTGAGGAAGGGGTGATGTCAGTGTCCTTGAAAGAGGCTGTGGTGCCCCTCTCTTCAAGAAGGCCTCAGCCTGGCTCTTCTAGGGAATTCTCGCTGTATCTCCCAGTTTCCTTTCTTGGGGGAAGGTTGTTGAGGTGATGGGACAGAGTTACAGAGCGTCCTGGACAAGGTGAAGCGTATGGGTCCTTTTCAACCTAGATTCAGACCGTGGCATGGGACTGAAACTGCATGGGACCTTTCACTTGTGGTTGAGCTGTTGTGGGGCCTTTCTGGGACCTTTAATACCATCAAACATGGTATTCTGACTGACTCCAGATGGGTTCTGCCCCCATAGACAGCAGGTCACAATGTGAGGGTCCTCCCGGACTCGGGTTCTGATAGAAGAGCAGGTAGAGGCCACAGCCAGGGGTTGCTTTGGCTGGCACACCGGGCGCGGCCTTTCCTGGAGCGGGAGGCTGTATTGATGTTCACTCATGCTCTTGTCGCTGGTCGAATGAATGAGGGTAATGGCAATTTGTTCTATATGGGACTGCCCTTGAGGACCATTCAGAAGCTGCAAATGGTTCAAAATGCAGCTTCCAGCGTGATAATGGCTCAGGCCCAATTTAACCACGTAATACCTCTATTGTGGGAGCTGCAGTGTTTGCCCATCAGCTTCAGGATGCAATTCCAGGTGCTGGTTGTATGGCTTGGGGCACGATTCTCCACAGGTGGCCTAATCCAGGGGGAATCTGCTTGTCCGATGTCATTTCAGTGAGGTGGGGAGGGGAGAGTTGAGCCTTTTCTGTCATGCCTGGTGGAGGATCTGTGAACGTGTCTGTCTGTTTGTTTGCTTGTTTATTGATTGGCCAAGTTTATAAGGCAGCCCCACTCCACAAAAGCTCCACAGTAAGCACTCTGGACGCCCGTCCTCTGTGGCCTCTATGATTGCTCTCTTCTTCATTGCCATGCCGTAGGATGCCTTTTCCAAGACCAGATTCTGTGCAGCTCGACACTCTTGTTGTTCCAGAGTGGTAGAAGAGACTTCTGCCTTGAGTGTTTCCCCTCAGGACTGCTAAGGTCTGATTCTGTTCATTTCTGATTGTGCTGAAACAGCTGGCAGCCTTGAGAAATGAGATTGAGATCAGGATGAAGAAGAGCGTGAGCAGCGGCTGCACGGTCAGCTCGGAGGTAAGGCCTGTCTTCTTCTGCCCCGCATCATTTTATCCCCTTCCTACTTCCGGAGAGGCTTTCTAGAAAGTCCCTGGGGTGCAGAATGTCCTGGGCTCCTCTCTCCCTCTCCCTCTCCCCCTCAAGCTGCGCTATTTCCTTTGCAGACGATATCACTCAGCGTTAAAGGTCCTGGCCTGCAGAGGATGGTGCTGGTGGATTTGCCCGGGGTCATCAGTGTAAGTGTCCTGTGCTGGGGAGGGAGACAGTGCTGAAGTTCCGGTGGGCCTTGGGCATCGTTCCATCAGCCTCAGTTCCCTGGCTGTAAAATGGGGGTGCTGCTGTCCTTCTGGGAATGGATGAAAGAGGCATCCCCCACATTCTTTGCAAAGAAGTCAGAGTGGTGTTGTGGTCGCAGTATGATCCACGTTCAGGTCCACACTCGGTCACGGAAGCCCAGGGGATGATCTGGGGCTACGCCATTTCTCTCAACCCAACATCACCTCACCAGGCTGCTGTTAGCAGAGGGAGTGTTGCGTACACCAAGGTTAGGTGGCCTTTTCTACCTTGGGGGCTGCAGCATTTAAAATACATTTTAAATGTTTAATTTAAAAGAAATATGTGTTCTAAATTAAAATGGCCGAAATCTGACACAGACCTCTTCTGCATTTTGGTTACCTCTTGAGGTCTTAGCTGTTTTAATTTTAAAAAAAGTTTAAAATGTTGGCCAGTGAGGAGATCTCGGGGGACTTCCTTAGATTCCCTCCTGGAGCCTTCAGGAGAACTTGGTTCCCGGATGAAGTTAGAACTTGGTCTCAGCAGGAGGCACCCCCTGGAGGCTAAGGCAGCCCCGGCCTAGCTCCAGATCTCACCCCTGGAGAAGGTGGCCGTGGAGCACTGCTTCCATAACCTACCAAGAGGGCCACATGGTCCTCACTCAACCCAGAGGAGGCCTTCCTGCGCTGGCTGCCGGTTGGCCTTTCCTTCGGCTGAGTTGACAGGCCAAGATTTGAGCCGATGGGAAGCGCCATTTGGGGGGTGCCTTGTTTTTTACTGGGCTTAGTCTTCCTGATCTTCAGGCTGCTCTCAGGGTTTGGAGTTTGGCTCGCTTACGTGTTGCAGAAATTGGTGCTCGAAACATTATCAGTCCATTCATAGAATAGGACAGGCTAGGGAAGAAAACCCTAATTAATCCAGCCTGTTGAGGACAAGAAAAAAGAGATTTAAACCACAGAAATATGTCTGTTAAACATTTCCATGAGTATCCCAGCATGAAATTTTAAAAATTTATTGCATAAGAAAATATTTATTTATTTATTTATTTGTTTGTTTATTATATCACTTTACATAGCTGCCCGTCTCACAGTTGCAACTCTGGGCAGCAGACACAAGCTTAAAAACCAACAGAACAAAAATAATAAATCATAACAGTAAGCAGCAGTACTACCTGAGGGCAATCAAACGTAAGCCACTTAACCAGAGGCATGCCAAAGAAAACCACAATGATGGGCTCACCCGACCTGCAGGCCTTGTGCCCAGGGAAACATCCAGGTCTTCAAGGGTTTACGAAATGCCAGCAGAGTTGGGGCCAAATGAATCTCAAGTGATTTGATGTTCCGAAGGGCAGGAGCCATGACAGAGGAGGTCTGTTCCCTGGGTACTTTATAATAGGCGGCAAGCACCTGGAGCATGCCCACTATGGCAGATCTGGTGGGCTGGGCCAAAACAGAGAGAGAGAATCCCACAAATAACCTGTTTCCATGCCATGAAGTGTTTTATAGGGGATAATCAGCACCTTGAATTGCCCCTGGAAGTCTGCTGGGATCCAGTGCAGTTCACAGAGCAGTGTATAACATGGCGTAGCTAGGTGCACTCTTAAGTGCCTGCGCCACCACATTCCGATCCAGCTGCAACTTCTGACTGGTCTTCAGGGGCAGCCCCATGTAGAGCACAATGCAGTGATCCATTCAGGAGGTAACCAAGCATGAATAACCAAGAGCAGGGCCTCCTGATCCAAGAAGGGGTGCAATTGGCACACAAGATGGATCCGTGCAAAAGCCCTCCTGGGCATGGCTGCCATTTATAGCTCAAACGGAATCTGAATCCAGGAGGAGCCCCAAATTCCGCCCCATTGAGAACTAAGGACAGCAAATTCCCAGATCCGAGGGGCCTTAGAACCCCAAACCGTTCAGTCTTGCTAGGGTTGACTTGAAGCATCCCAAATGAACAGTTCGCTCCTGAATGCAGCTGCCTAGAGAAGCTGCACATTGTTCCTCCACAGAAACGTCAAATACAGACATGGAAACAAGCCTCAGCTGGCCCCACGGTCCTCTCGTGTCATCCCCCTCTCTTTTCACAGACGGTGACCTCAGGGATGGCTCCAAACACAAAAGACACCATCTTCAGCATCAGCAAAGCCTACATGCAGAATCCCAATGCCATCATCCTGTGCATTCAAGGTAACCAGGGTCTTGCTGGGCCCTCGGAAGGTTTTGCTCATGGAAGATGAAACCCTGCGTTCATTTGGGCTTTGGGCTGTGGTGCTTGCAGAGCGGGCTGTCCTTTGCTCCTGCCCTGGCCTGAGCAGAGTGAGGCAGGGCAGGGATGATTCTGTCCTTGTCCGTGCTCCACTCTCCGACGGTTGGATGTTCAGCTGCTCCCAGAGTTGAACAGGGATGCCTGTTCTGCCTTTCGCTTTTAAGGAGCCCCTGCTTTCCCTCCAGGAGCAACTCTGAGCTTTCGTTTCCTTTCCAGACGGGTCTGTAGATGCGGAACGCAGCATTGTCACCGACCTGGTCAGCCAAATGGACCCTCAGGGCAGGAGGACCATCTTTGTTTTAACCAAAGTGGATCTTGCGGAGAAAAATGTGACCAGTCCAAGCAGGGTGAGGGGGAGAACGATTTCATGGAGCAGAAGTTGCTCAGCTAGCAAAAAGATTTTTAAAACGCCATGTTTCCCATAGGAAGCTCTTACCTGGTAGGAATAACCAGACGATTCTGGTCAGGTTTGCTGGGCGGATTCTGGGTCTGTAATTTTGCTTCCTTGTTTCTTCCATGGAAAGTTTGCTCATTAGCTGAAGTTAGCAAAGGTTTTATGTCTTCTGGGTGTGTTTTCTCCTCTGTGTGCGTGTGTGTGTGTGTGTGTGTGTATCTGAAGCTACAAAAAAAATAACATGCTTCATGGCTAGTGTGCTAGTTGGATACTCATAGGAAAGTGCCTGTAGACCAGTGTTTCTCAACCTTGGCAGATGTGTGGACTTCCACACACATTCAAGCTGCCAAGGTTGAGAAACACCACTCTAGACAAATGGTAGTTGTGTATGCAAATGGCTTCTGTGGGGCATCAAGGGGACCTCCTGCCTTGCCCTCAGCTTTGAACACAGTCATGCGGGTGCAGAACAAAGGATCGGGAATTCTGCCTTGCTGTGCTTTGGGCCGGTGTCGTCGTTCCCAGCCCCAGGATGTAATCTGGGGCTTCTCTGAATTCACGCTGCCAGGCTGGGTTGGCTACAAGAGTTCCCCTGCTCTGCATGTAGAGGGGTGCGGAGGGGAGTTTGTGGAATTACAGAGATGGCAGGGTCCTCTTCACGGAAGGTGGTGGACAGATAGCCATTGGTCTGTCAGGGTGCTTTACTTTTGATTTCTGCCCTGAGCAGAGGGGGACTGGCCCCTGATCTAAAGGGCACCTTGTGACTGGGTGGCGGGTTTTGCCTCGTGGGTAAAGGAAACCCAAGCAAAACTCGTGCAGCTTCCCTCTTTTTACAGATTCAGCAAATCATCGAAGGCAAACTCTTCCCAATGAAGGCTCTGGGGTATTTTGCTGTGGTTACCGGAAAAGGTATCTTAAGGTTGGCTTTTGTCCAGCTACTAGACATTTCCTTCCTGTATAGATGATCTCAAATCTCTTTCTCTTTTCTCTCTCTCTAGGAAACAGCTGTGAAAGCATTGAATCTATTAGAGACTATGAAGAGGACTTTTTCCAAAACTCCAAACTATTGAAGTATGCTCATCCTTGGTTTTTAAAGTATGTCTTGCTGGTTTAAAGCCACTTGCTGAGGCATATTTCAGAATTTTTGAGGATGTAAAGCATTTCAGTTGCCCAGGCAGTATCACGCTTATAAAGTCTGACTTGGAATTGGCTGTCCTGAAAACTTTCCAATTCAATGTGATTTTCCTTTGAGTAATGGAAGGCCCCTCCATCAGGAGGCGGAAGGCCACCATCAGCCTTCAGCCTTCTCAGCTGCAAGGTCGATCCAGTGTCTGAGCTCTGGCAGAATATGCTTCCGAACTAGGACATGAACTCGCACTGTGAATCTGGAGAAATGCAACAACTTGTTTCTGGATGGATTGGGGTCTGAACGTTGCATTCCTATGAAGGAGCTGCACAGCGCGACCCTATCAGTGTTTGGAATCCAGTAGGGCTTATTCTCCTTAATCAGCATGTTTAAGGCTACAGCCTCAGCCTACATGCTTCCGAGGAACAGAAGTCTAGGGCAGGGTTCCTCAACCCTGGCAACTTTAAGATGCATGGACTTCAACTCCCAGAATTCCCCAGCCAGCCAAGGTTGAGAAACGCTGGTCTGTGTATGCTTCTGCTGACAGTTATTTATTTATTTATTTATTTAT
>NW_006534099.1:117174-132631 GCF_000186305.1 Python bivittatus
ACAGTTTTAAATGAATAATAAATAAATTCCAGAATCAGTGAAACTGGCGAGTAGCTCAGGGAGTGTCCTGAGGGCACCAGCCACCCCCAGGATTCACTTTCAAGTGATTATGTGCAGAGGCTCTCACAGTCACTCTTTGGCTACCGTGTTTTTGCGCAGCCTTCTCAGGCCACGTTAGGGTTTCTTTGTTTTGTTGCACGTTGAGATAAAAGGAAGAGGGAAAAGTCAGTATCCCAGGTGCCCCGTGAATAAAGCAAAGTGCTAGAAGAAAAGGCTGGGCCAGCTGGGAAGAACAGGATAAAGCAGCAGGATTGGAGCGTTTCTTGAACAAGCGTAAATTTCCAAACCCAAGAAGTTTGGCATCTAGGATGCTGAAGGAATGGGTTGATGGTCTAGCCAAATTATTACGTGTCATTTTGAGTAATCTTGGAGAACTGGTGAAGTGCCAGATGATTTCCTCAGAAACAGGGGAAAGACACTATTTGTGGTGGTTTAGTATTACCACTCTGACACCGAGATCTGGGAAGATTCTGGAGGAGGTAATAAAAACATTGATTTGTAAGCACCTTGGAATCCAGGTGCTTACACCAGGTGCAAAGCACCAGCAATTACCAGAAGCTGGTGTGGATTTGCTGGGCTAATCTTACCTCCTTTTTTGGCTGGGTAACTTCCTTAACAGATTGTGGAAATGCTGTGGACATGACCTACCTAGTGCGCCCTGTCCGGCGCGCCTGACACAGGACACCACAGCAGCCCAATAAGCAGGCTGGTGAAGTGGGGGCTGCGTGGCAGAAACATCCACGCATACCTGGCTGGCTCAGAAATCCCAACTGTTGATGGTGGTTTCCCACCAGATTAGGAAGGAATTGAATGGGGTGCCCCGTCAGTCTCTCAGCGATGGCTCGGATAGAGAAGCGGAAGGGATGCTCGCTGGAGCAGCTGGGTGGGATGCTGCCGTCCTAGAAGACAGAAATAAAATTCACCGTGATCTTACTAGAGCAGAGAAATGGGCTGAAAGTAACAGAATGGAGTTTAAGAGGCAGTTGCAAAATCATACACTTAGGAGTCAAGTTAGACTCGCCATAAAGGATCGGGGGACATCTAGCTTGGGAATACAACTTAGAATCCTAGGATTAGAAGCTCCCTTGGAGGTCTTCTAGTCCAGCCCCCTGCCCGGGGCAGGAATATTCAGTCCATCCCAGGCCAAGGGCCGTCCCACCTGGGCTTGAAGCCCTCCGGTGTGGAGCCCCCCCCACCCCCCAATCTAAGAGGCAAGCTCTCGAGGGTCAGGAAACAGCTCCTTGTTCTGAGCTTGGATCTACACCGCCCTACCCTTGGGGACTTCAGAGAAGAAATCCACTCTCTCTTCCCCGTGTCCCTCCTTGGCCACCGCCTCTTTAGGCTAAACGCGCCCAGTTCTTTTAACTAACCCTCTCGCCATTTTTGTTGCTCTTCTCCACTCTCTTTCCGTTTCCGCCTTGTGTTGTGGTGACCGGAACTGGACCCCGTGTTCCAGGTGTGGTCTGACCAATGCAGTCTGTACCTTTGTTGATGCAGCCCAAAACTGCATTGGCTCTTTTGGCAGCTGCCGCACGCGGCTGGCTTACGCCAAATCTAATACCAAGACACCCAGATCCTTCTCCTGAGGACCGCTGCTGAACCAGGCACTGCCTGGGTTTTTCCTACCTGTGCGTCTGGTAGGTTCCCCTTCCTAAACGAAAATGCAGCCGCCTCACCCGGAAAAAGGCAAAACGGGTGTGGGGGTGAAGGCGTGAGTGTTTCCACCGCCACCCTTTCCTGTGCTCCTTCCCTTGGGGGGGCGGGGCAGGGGGAGACGGGCCTCCGATCCTGAGGCGTCCGTCCCTCGCTTGATACCTTTCTGCAGCGTTAGTGTCTTTTCCTTGCAGGAATTGCATGCTGAAACCCCACCAGGTGACCACGCGCAACCTCAGCCTTGCTGTGTCAGACTGTTTTTGGAAAATGGTGCGTGAATCCGTGGAGCAGCAGGCGGATGCTTTCAAAGGTAAAGGGGCAGACTCCGAGGCAGAGCTGTCCTTACCAGGCGGGGTGTATGGCTATGCATGAATGACCCTGCACATTGTTAGGCCAGGCCTGTGGCTCCTATGCCTCCGGGGTACAGGGAAATGACCCTACCCTAGCCGTCTCAGGAGGTCTCAGGCAACGCTTTCGATGGACAAGCTCAGCGTTCAGGGCTGGGCTTGGCCCGCGGTGCTTCTAGGGCTCTGCTACAGCTGGAATGGAATTGGGGAAGAGCCTCGGGGCTGGACCCAGGGGGTGACACAGGGAAGCCGCCTTCAGCTGCGCTGAGTGGCCACCAGGCAAAACGCTCTGGAGGCAGGAGACGCCTGGCTGCTCCAGTTCTGCCTCTCTCTGTGGCCCCTTGAGATTTCGTGCGTTCCCAGGGCAGAGTGTGATCCTGAGGGTTTGGTGGGGAAAAATGTTGGCTCGGGAAAGGAACTCCAAGCTCGTGGGATGGGATGGGAGAGAGGTTTTCATCACTCCACTCGGCCACCCCCAGGGGAGTGGGGCGGGGCAGGAGGAAAGGAAACCTGCACTCCTTCGACGAAGGATTGGCCCAGGGCAATGTTTTCAACCTTGGCCACTTTAAGATGCGTGAACTTCATCCCCAGAATTCTCCATGATTAGGGGAATTCTGGAAGTTGAAGTCCACGCATCTTAAAGTGGCCAAGGTTGAGAAACACCAGCTCAGGGAATGGGAGAGCATTTCTACAGCAGGCAGAATGAAGGTGCCTCTCCACTCAGCTGCCTAAAACCTGGGGAAGACTCTCCGGTCACGAAAGAGTTGGCTTCGTGGCTCTCTTACTGCTGCAGGGCCAGGGGAAAGAGGCCAGGAGGGGCTGCTTCTCAGCCGCCGCCTGGCCGGATGGAGTTGCCTCCCTTGCAACTGAGGCTTGTGCTCCCCGCCTCGTGCTCCTCACAGGGCATTCGGCGACTGGTTAACGGTCGCTGCTTTTCAGCTTCAGTTACCACCGTGTTCCATTTTGGTCCCGTATTCTAGGGCTCTAGATCATTTGATTTTAACGATGCTGACTGTGGATGTTTTAACGGGTCGTACGTTCTTACTGGGCTGCTGTAAACCTCCCTGAGGGTTTATTGATTTGGCAGTATACGAATTGAATGCCTGAATGGCTGAATAAATACGCAGATAGCTTTTGAAGATAAAGACAGTCTTTCCCACCAGTATCATGCAGTTCAAGCCCCAGGTCAGGGGAGGAGTGCACCAGCGTGTCTTGGGAAGTTCCAGTGTGTGTAATGGGCGCACTCCAGAAAAGTGAGCGAGCAAGCAGTTGGGTATGGATCTCGCTGCTAGGAATAATGTTTTGTTTCCCTAGCAACCCGCTTTAATTTGGAAACAGAGTGGAAGAATAACTACCCCCGCTTGCGAGAGCTGGACCGGGTGAGTTCCTGTCTGTCTCAGAGCCCTTTGAACTTCCTCCTGGGCCTCAGGCATCCTTCCATGTGGAGGCCTGTCCCTGAGCCCCGCAATTAACTGTTGTTCCATATTCCTCGTGGCTTTTCTTTTTCTTTGATATTCTTCCCTACTTTGGGAATCTTCTAAACATGGAAATACGGCTTACTGATTCCAGGAGCTGGCTGGTGGTGCTCGCCTTAGCTGGAGCAGCTCGGAACCTTCTAGTCTGTGCCTTGCTTGCAGGGGGCTGTGCTGAAAGGGGGCGTCCCCTGAAAGGCCCGCCTATCCGTGTCTCCATATTAAAGCACGGGAAATGGCCCCTATCTCGACCTTGTGTCTCCGCTGAGGGATCTGGCCTGGGAAGACACCGCCAAGATCTGATCTTGCGGAGCCCCTGGGGCCAGGAGCGAGGAGGAGGGGGCCAGGAGGAATAGAGGCTCAGACGCCGTGCTCGGTTGGACTCATTCTGCCAGCAGCGCTTAGGTCTGCAAGGCACTCCCTGGGGCAGGACGAACCCAGCCGTGTGGCCTCCTCGTCTTTTTCTCACGGCACCTCCTTTCAAAGCTAAAATGTATTATTAATCAGTTGGTTGCATTTATTTGCCACCAGTTCATGGTGGCTTACCACAAAATTAAAATGTGTGTGGTATAACACAAATGTATAATTAACTAATAAAACTTTCATGGAACGTCTGAAGTTGAAGCACAAATTACGATCAGCATCCCCCTCTCCATCCCCCATAGTAGCACAGTTAGAAAAGAGAGAGGCAGCCAGGATCTTGACCTGAGCTGCCTTGGAACCAGGGATGGTATTGAAGATTGTGGATGTTTGGCTCAGCTCCTCCTCTCCAGCTATTGGCCTTTTCCATGAGGGATGAAGGGAGTCGTGGTTTGACCCCATGACCCCATGTGGAAGAGGGCCCTGCTGAGTCCAGCCACGGAGGTATCTCCCTTTGCCTTGGAAAGGAGCAAGCGCTGGACGAGGCCAGATGGAGCCATGGAGAAGCACGGCGGTTGCCGCCTTTGCCCTGCGAAAGGAGGAATTTGGGGTTGGGGCAGGAGGGGGAAGAGGCTGCCCAAGGAGCAATTCAGGCTCTCCAGCAGCCCACTGGAAGACTCAAGTCCCCAGGAGAGACTTGCGTCATCGCTCCACTCCAGAGGATGCTGTTCTTGCCGAGTGGGCTCAGTTGGCAGAAAATGGCCGTGCCTGTTTGTGCACCTGATTTATCCTACGCCTCATGGTCAGTAATTCTGTTTCTCTGTCTAGAATGAGCTGTTTGAAAAAGCCAAGAACGAAATCCTTGATGAAGTCATAAGTTTGAGCCAGGTGACCCCTAAGCACTGGTACAGTATTTGATTTCTTTTGTTTTTGTTAGGAACGTAGTTGAGATGCTAAGGTTAAAATGGGCTGCTTTGAATGCTCTGTTGATGGCACAGAGTTCTCGGAATGCATCTGGGACTCTCAGTGTTGATGGTTCTACGTGTCTGAAGTAAGTTGGGTGACCTCTGGCTGTTCTGCTGAGGACTGACAGTTTTGCAGTCCCCCTAGGAGGAATCATCCCATTTGTGGATTGTTCTTGGTCCAGGAGTGATTAAAAACAGCCAAAAAGGAGGGGCAGTGGAGGTGAAACAGCTGTGCACAGCTGTAAATATTCTAAATAGAGTCCAGGTGTGTCTGGTTGCCCAACAAATGTCATCTGTGAGCATGCAGAGGCTTACAAAGAGCAAGCAAAAATCTAAGCAGCCTCAAATGTTGTGTTGTATAACAGCGTTGTATATAAGCAAGATGGAGCAGGAGAGATGCTGGACTAAGAACCGTGTATGTGCTTAGCATGATTCTTCTCCGTTGGGGTCTCGGGAATCACTGCCGTGCGTGCAAGCAGAATCCTGCTGCTGAAATGTCACAAGGAGGGATTGGGGGCTTGCTCGGGCCTGTGGGCTGTGGCTTTTGACTTGCCTCTTGTCTGATCAGATCAGGAGGCCCCCAACAGCACGTTCGTTGAAGTGCACGTGTGCGTTTATGGAGCTGTTTTTTAACAGATCAATCTGGTTTGGCAAGAGTTCGGCATTAAGCATCATTTGGCCAAAGACAATAGAAACTTCTGCTTTTAGTTTCCAAGTCTTTCCAACTTTTTTTTTTAAGTGTTTGGTATCCTTTCAAGTTCTCATATGTAGCTTTTCTAAAGCTTGAAGTGAGCTGGTTGGAATCCATATGGACCTATTTACTACTCCAGTGTCATAACTTTAGCAGGATAGCAGAGATTTGAATGGGTTCACTCACCAAACACCCCTTGAAGTAGCAAATTTTCTGCAAGAAAATCTTTTCCCCTTCTTTGCAAACCTTTTTCCTTTTGCAGAGGGAACCCATTAACATTCAGGCTCATTATGTTAACCGTGGCTGTTTCCACCCTTTGGACTATCAACCTATCACCCCTATCCCTGCAGCATTAGTTTTCTGCCTCGTTGATCTAGATTTCTTTCTAATTAATCCCAAATTACTCGTCTTCAGAATTCTGCCCTGTTGCCTTGAATGGTGCAGGGCTTCCTGTGTGTTAACAGTCCTCTTCTACTGGGGTTGTACCTCTCTCTAAATCCTCACCCCCCAGTTAACAAAATGCCACGGCTGTGTTCACAGAATACTGGATGCGGTGTCCAAGCAAACTGTCTCAGTGCTTCCTGCGATGGCCTGGTTCACGCAGCAAGCAAAGAGAAGGGCTGAATTCTCACCACATGTGGATTCCCCCCTCCTCCCTGCTCCTTTAGTCTGTTTTCCATGGAAGGTCCATCGGATCGCAACCACTTTTATGTTTGCAAGTCTAATACATTCCTGTCCATTCCCCAAAAGCATTCAAGGCTTCTGCAGTTCATAGAATAACTATGCTTATATTATAGTAATTACAATTTCGTTTATTAAAATGACAATTTAAATGGAAACATCTGTTTATATCAGCGCATAAGGAGTTCGGTTCATCAGTTAAAACTTAATATACTTTCTTTTTCTGAGTGGCAGACGATAGTTCTACCAAATGACTGAGATTTTTAGAAGATGAAGTAAGGTTGCCTTTCAGAACTGTTAACATTCAATTTTCTGGAGTAAATATTATGAAATACTATTAAAATATCTCAGATAATTTGTTTTGAGCTGCTGTAGAGTTTCTTTTGTAAGCAGAAGATATAGCTATGTTATTAGATTCCGGCCCAATAATAATGATTACAATCTAGGCAACCGGTGGTAATTTTCTCCCCTTTCTGTGATCCTTCTGGTTCTGATTTCATCTATTCCTGCATTTGCCTCTTAGGGAGGAAATTCTTCAGAAGTCTTTATGGGACAGAGTTTCGACACACGTGATAGAAAACATCTACCTTCCAGCGGCGCAGTCTCTGAATGCTGGGACTTTCAACACCACCGTAGACATCAGGCTGAAGCAGTGGACTGACAAGCAGCTGCCCAACAAAGCTGTAGAGGTGAGTTCTGGCAGCCTTAGAGAAACCTCTTGGCTTTCAGCTCTGTGGGAACAGCTGGATGCCCTAAGCTGAGCGGCAGATCAGGTTGCACTTCGGTGCCCGGCTCCTCTGGCGTTCCTGCCTCACCTCTTCCTTTCTGAGAGAGGCAGATAAGCGCAGAGCCAGGAGACGCTTCACACTCGGGTTCCTGCAGCTCGTGACACCCCCCACTCCAGACCTCCCATTAGTAGGACTGCTCCTCTGTGCATCCTCCTCTGTCATCTCCCTTCCAGATAGTGGTGAAAAATAGCTCTCTCAGCCTGTCCCACGTGCTGGGCAGAATCTCCTCTGCCTACCAAATCAGCCGATTACTTCCCCAGTCATTTGCGCTCTATTTCAAGCACCCTTCCCCTTTTTTAAGGCCATTCCACTCGTGATGCCTCTGAAATTGGGCCACTACCCTATTTGGCGGCTTAAATGGCTTCTGCCTCTTGGCCTGAATGCTGGGATGGCAGCGGGACTGAGCCCACTGGGTGGGCAGTCTCCAGTCCTCTGTCCCTGTCTGCCTCCTCCCTGCCACCCTGCATTTCCCAGAGAGAAGCCTTGGCCAGCATCTTCCCACTAATCCTGGCAGCGGAGAGACAGGGCTCTTGCGGTTTGTACAACTTACTGGGAAGCAAAGCGGGGGAAAAGAAGATAAAAAGGAAACAATTCCTATTGGCCCAGTAGAGCTGCAGTGTCTGGCTAGTCCTTCCTCCTCTTTGTAGGGAGGGAGGCCGATCTAGATGAATAGAATAATACTTCATCAGACTCGGAAAAGAAATTAAGCTGGGTCCAGTCCTTGGCTAGCTTCTGTAGAGAACAGAGGACCCTCGGAAAAGAGGGTGAGCTGCCTGGAGAATCCGCCCCGCTGCAGCTTCTGGCTTAAAAGGGAGGCCGGGGGGGGATCAGACCCACTCCCCCGTCAGCCTCGTGTCCAGCGGGCAGGAGGGGGGCTTGTGGGGTACGTGCTGGAGCTGCACCGAGGTGGATTTGGTGTTTTTGCCTGCTGGTGCGCTAAGGGGTGTCCCTCCTGCCCCTCTCCAGGTGGCCTGGGAGACCCTCCAGGAGGAGTTTTCTCGCTTCATGACTGAGCAGAAGGGCAAGGAGCATGACGACATCTTCGACAAACTGAAGCAGGCCGTAAAGGAGGAGAGCATCAAGCGGCACAAGTGGAACGAGCGGGCGGAAGACAGCCTGGTAGGGCCTGCCCTCCCTCGTTGAGGCGGGGCGGGCGGGAGGCGGGGAGGAGGGCCGTCCTGATGGCTGCACTCTGTGTTGGCAGAGGGTGATCCAGCACAACGCCTTGGAAGACCGGTCCATCTCCGACAAGCAGCAGTGGGACGCCGCCATTCAGTTCATGGAGGAGACCCTCCAGAGTCGCCTGAAAGACAGTGAGTTCCCTCTTCCTTCCCGGGGGCTTCACCCTCTCGGCGGCTGCTCTGAAGGCCCGGCTGGAGCGGCTTCCTGGGGAAAAGTTGGAAGTGGTTGGTGGGCCAGGGCCAGGGCCTAGGGTGGGTGGCTGTGCCCTTGGCAGCCTCCTTCAGGATATAGCTTGGCGCCCCTTCTAGGAAGATTCCACCAAGGTTTTGCTGCACTGCGGGACTCAAGGCTTTGTTCTGTCTTTGTCTGCCGGTCTAGCGGAGTCAGTTATTGAAGACATGGTGGGTCCGGATTGGAAAAAAAGGTGGCTGTACTGGGTGAAGCGCTCCAAAGAGCAGGTAAGGGACGCCCAGACGTCCCACGGAGTTGGCTCTCCCTCCTCGCGTAGCTTCCTCTCCAGGCCGCCGTTCAGACCACGGCTGGCTGCACACCCTTCAGGGAGACCTGAGCATGGGGGTCACGCCTCTTGGAGGACCCCCACGCCCCCCTCTGGCTCCTGGGCCTACGAGGAGGCAGCCGTGTCCCGCGGTTTCCCAGGTAGATGCAGGTGCTCCCCAACAGTGTCCCCCAGGGCTCCTCCTAACTCCTTGAGACATATCTTATGTGTGGAGTTGCCTTTTGGTCGTTCAGACGGAGCCTGTTCGCCTCTTTGCGGCATTTGTGCTTCCTCTTTCAGCACTTAGGGGCCATCGCTCCAGGGTGAGGAGAGCCGAAGGGAGTTGGAGCTTCTGCTTTTCCCAGAAGCGCTCGACCGGCTCTGCCTCTTCTGTCTTCGCTGTGCCTGCCGACCCTTTGCAAGGCATTAAAGACCCGGATGTCCCCTCAGGCATTTAAACCAGCCCTGTGGAAAATGGGATGTTTTTAGAACCTGGGTGTATGGTGTTTTATTATCATTTGTATTATTTTGGATCGAGATTTTTTTTAAATTTTATTTCTATATCAAATTTATCACTGCCCATCTCGTTAAAATGACTCTGGGCAGTTTACAAAGCAGTTAAAATCAATTAAAATTACAGTATACAATAATTCTACATAAATAAAGAATAAATAAATCCAAGGATAGATGTTAAAATTGGCGTTCACTCGGGGAGTGTCATCAAGGCACCAGCCACCCCCAGGATTGGGTAAGATTGTTGTTACCCCACACAAGCTAGCAGAGCCAGGTCTTTAATCCTTTCCAGAAAGCCAGGAGGGTAGGGGCCTGTATCTGGGTCTTGTATTTTGTATATTATGTCCCGGGGGTTTGGGGTTTTAGTCCTGTATGCGTCACCCAGAGTCACAGCTGTGAAGTAGGTGGCTGGGTAAATTGCTTAAACAAACAAATAAATGCATCGTAAAAAATACTCTGAATCCAGATTTGCCTGTGGACCAAAGCAGTGGATTGAGAGTTGACTAAGAAGATCAACACAACTCCTTCATTTCATTTACTCAACCTGGGATCAAATCTCCAGTGGCTGGCTTAAGAATGGGCTGACTGGGATTCAGGTGGTAGTTAAGTTTGCAATAGAATCTGAGGCACATTCCTCTGAATCTCAGGGCTGGGAAATCTTCCCCACGATTGGCCTTTTGCCCTTGGGTGGCTTATGAAAAGGAGCAGGAAGGTAGAGAGAGAAACCGAAATGTTTATAGCTTCCACGTAGTTTTCCCTGCGCCTTGTATTCAGGGTGGGGAGACTTCAGCATGTCAGGTATGATAATGCTTTCCCTTCCTTCTAGTTTAAAGTAGAACTACAGTTAAAATTTTATTTGTTTATTTAGTCAATTTATGTGGTTGCCCAGCTTATGAATTATGACTCTAGGTGGTTAACATAGGCTTAAAATCAAAACCAGTAGTGTAAACATAACACCAACAAAAACAGCATAAACCAAGGCCATTCGTTAAACACGCCGAGCCTTACAGGGAGGCTCATCCAGCCCCCTGGCCAATGCCCAGGGGAAAAGCCAGGGGGCTGCATGAGCCCTTCTGTAACAGCTGAAGCGTTTAATGAAATTTAGAAAAGGCTGAGCAAGCTGGTTCCTCTCCCTTCATTTCAGACAATCCGCAATGAAACAAAGAATGAACTTGAGAAGATGATAAGATGCAATGAAGAACACCCAGCTTACCTTGCGAACGATGAGGTCACCACCGTCCGAAAGAACCTTGAAGCCCGTGGGGTAGCCGTTGATCCCTGCTTGGTAAGGTGTCTCCACCGAGGTTGGCCCATGTTTCGGATTCCACCGAGAGGGAATCCAAGATGGGTTTTAAATAAGCAACCGTCATGTAAATCAGTGGTCGGCTGCCTGCCAAGTCTTGTTCTTGGGAGGATTCTGATGCTTGCTGGCTGCTAAGTGACTGGCTGGTTTTCAGGTACTGGAGCTCCCCAGAACTTGTTGAGGTGTGCTGGATAGAAGTAGCAGTAGCAGTGAGCGTGACTCAGGCCGGCTTCCCCTATCTAGTGTCCCCCGCATAGGCTGGTTAGCCGCTCCCTTCATGGCCACTGGACCATGCTGGCTGAGGAAAGTGGGCCCTAAAACCAAGCATCTCAGGAAGGCACCATCAGCCTAAGGATTCCTCTTTTGACCATTGGAACCCCTGGGTCTTCCTCCCTCTCTCTTTCTGCTCAATGTCAGAGTTTCTCCATCAAGCTCAAGGCCCTTAAGGTCCAGCCAACGGCTGCAACCTCCAAAGTCAAAAACTTTGCGTGACTTAATTCCCAGGCTTGTGATGGTCAAACTAGGGAAATTGAAAGAAGCCAAATGAGAGCAGATATTCCTCTTATTTTGTACTGGAGGTACTGTATTCAACAAGGAGGTCCAAACAGAATATTAAGCAGATCTCCATAAACATTTTAGGGAAAGGAGTCTGCAGATTGCCTTTTGCTCAGGGTTAGGGCCTTGGGAGAGGGCATTCCACAATCCAGGATTGATCAATCTCCTTGGCAAGAGATACTTGGTTTGCTTCCATGGCCATTTGAAGCTGTCATTCAGGCTCGGAGTAACCAGGTGTTTTTCTCTGCCCCCAGATCAAAGATACCTGGCACCAGGTTTATAGACAGCATTTCCTGAAGAAAGCCTTGAGCCATTGCAATCTCTGCCGGAGAGGCTTTTACTACTACCAAAGGCATTTTGTGGACTCGGAGGTAAGTGGAGAAGCCACGAACAGGGGCTCTCCCACCCAGCCCAGCCCAGCCAGGCCAGGAGAGAGGGTGCTCCAACCGGGTGGTGCCGTTGTGGTGTTCCACTAGGTGGTAGTCTTGCCGTAAGCGTTGGATCCCTACTGCTTTGTCTGGCAAACTCTCGGCTCCCAGAGGGCCCCCTCATGCAGGGTTGGTCTCCCTTTTCTGCCGGCTGGCCCAGCACTCCTCCATTACATACTTAGGAGCCAAGGTTTATTTTATGCATTTGTTTTATTAAATGTGTAGGGCACCCAACTCCACGGGGACTCTGGGCAGCATACAGTATACAGCATTTAAAACAAAACCATCCACACAGTACCAGAAGAAACATCTGGTACAAACAATCACCTTCTCACCCTTTGAACAGCCCTCAAGGGCCACCATCCGCTCCAGCCCAAGGCCTGGGGAAAGAATCGGGTCGGAGGGGAGGCCATACGAATCTCGGGGGGAGGTGTCATTGTTACAGGCAGGCACTGTGACAAAGACTTCCTGGGCCCCATCAGGTGGATTGCTTGATCGATGGGGCCCAGAGCAGGCCGACTATGCTGGATCATGTAGGGCGGGCAGGCGGCAGCTGTGGAAGACAGGCGGCCCTCGAGTAACTATGCCCCTATGAAAGGCTCTGCAGGTGATCACGTGCCTGCTGGTAAAGGTGTTACGCGGGAGTACTGCGACACGCCCGTGACTGCTTGTGCTGCTGCGTTCTGTACCAGCCATGGTCTTGCAGCAGGCAGCCCCGTGTGGAGGGCGTTGCGATCGTCCAAACATAAGGTGCCCAAGGCACAGATGACTGCTTTAAGAGCCTGCTGGGACAGGTATAGGCACAGCTGCCACAGGAGATGAATCTGTGTGAAAGCCTTTGTGGCCACAGCTACCACCTGTTCCTCAGGCAGGAGCCAGGGGCCCGAGTCTCCCAGATTACACAAGGTTCCAGCCAAAACCGCCTTGCCTTCTCCTGCCGGCAGTTACAGTCCGCAGAAGGCTCGAGTGTCCAGGCTGGCCTTCCGTAACGGGTGACCCACAAAGGCTACACGAAGTTCCCTGTTGGCCAGGGTGGTGGATGAGCCCATCTCTGGTGGTGTGAAATTGAATGACTCTGGGCTGGCCTCCGTCACATTACGCTTTTTTTTCTTTTTTTCTTTGGTTTCTGGATTTTAGTCCTGCTACATGCCCAGTTGCGGTTCGTGACTGCGGCAACCATACCAATTGATAAAATAAAAAAAATAACCTGCATGGAAGGAGAAGCTCACAGACAGATTTTTTTTTCCTAGAAAAGCTGAAAGACTGCCTTATTTCAGCAGGATGTTGGATGGTTTTAATAGTTCTGTGGCATTTTAAAGTAATTGTAGTTCAGTTGTGGATCTGTGGAGCGCAGTTCATCTGATTACTGCGTTTACCTATCTTCTGGATGCACTCACCTGCTCTGCTGTGCTGGATTTGTGCCCCACCTGAATGCGATGAGCAGGTTTTGGGGTGCATTGCTGGGTCCCCCGGCATTCACTCGTCCCTCTGGTCTTCTAGCTGGAGTGCAACGATGTGGTGCTCTTCTGGCGGATCCAGCGGATGCTGGCCATCACCGCCAACACCCTGAGGCAGCAGCTCGCCAACACCGAAGGTAAAGGCCCTTTTCTCCCAGCCTGCTTTGGGCTTCTGGCAGGGACAAAGGCTGTCCTAGCTGGGGGTGGGGGGATGTGGGAGGCCCTGCTGCTGCTGCTGCTGCTGCTGCTGCTGCTGCTGCTTCAGCCTTGCCTGTGATTTCTGGTCTCTGACGCCCTCCAGGAGCTGGGAAATGTATCCCTCCCAGAATGCTACTGCAGATCCTACAGTTGCCGGGGCGTAGGTCGCTTGGCCCGAGATCCATTCCTGCCAGAGTGCCCAGCCTGGCTGGAGGGCAGACACCCGTCTCCTCTAGAACAGCACCTAGTTCTAGATCAGAGGCATAAGCTAGTTCTTCCCTTAGGCAATATTTTCTGTTTTGAGCCCTTTTGCCCTCCTGCAAAAATAGCTTTGTTAAAACGTAGGTCTTTTCTGCAGTGAGGCGCCTGGAGAAGAACGTCAAGGAAGTGCTGGAGGACTTTGCAGAAGACTGTGGGAAGAAGATGACGTTGCTAACAGGGAAGCGAGTGCAGCTTGCTGAGGACCTCAGTGAGTATTCCTGGCTCAAAGTCGGGGCCCAGCCCTCCCTCCCTGCAGCCACTGGGGCCTGGGGCCTGCGGACGCTGCGCCAATTGAGAAACGTCGTACTTCACATGGCTAAAAAGCCCAAGCAACACCTCACCCCTTAGCTGTCTCTGGGTCCTTGTGCCTGAACCTCACGTGTGTCCCCCTAAGGAGTTCAGGCGTGGGCGCCTCTTTCCGAGAGCCATCCTGATTCTGCTTGTCATCCCTTGTAAATATCTTAGAACAGGATGCCACGCTGTCTTTATGGCCCACAAAGCCTCCAAACCAGTTTTTGGCAAGAAAGAAGAGTCTTTCCCCAGGTTTCTGTTCTGCAGGCGGGAAAAAGGGGGTGAAACGTCCGTTGGGTCAGGGTGCGTCTCATTTGCCCCGCTGTCGGGGGGGCCGCTCTGTTTGCCCCCAAATGAAGGGCAGATCACGTCTGGGGGCAGTCAGCTGCCCGCCAGGCTAGGAGCCTTCCCGGTGGGTGGCAGCCGCTGAGTAGGTCGTCCTTCAGTATTTGTCCTCCGTAATCTCCCGCTGAATTCCTGTATTAGAAATGTTTCCTGGCCCACAAAGCCGCCCTCCTGTCGGGGCTTGTCTCCGGATGCCGAGGCAGCGCCAGCCCTTCATTACTCCAGGATGTTGCCTGGAGGCGTTGCCATTATCCGCTGACACGGGGATGCCCCCGGATGGCATGCCTGCTCTTCAGAGGCTGCCCTGAAAGGGCTGATACTGGCTCCAGTGGAAGGCGGGCCTGGGCGCTGGTCTTCCCTCGCCTCTGGAGCTCGGGGGTTTGGCTGGGGACACTCCTCTGGGCGTTGATTTCCTCTTCTTCACGACGGTCGTGCTTCAGCTGTTGAAGGAACTTCTTGGAAAAGCATTGGAGCAAAGCCCATCCTGCAATTTCATTGTCTGTGTTAGGGAAGCCTGAAAACATGAAGTATGTGTTTATTCCTTTGGTAAATATGCTTCAGCCTTTTGGAATTTCAGTGGCTTCAGCATTAACGTTGAGCAGAAATCACATACTGGTTTTTGTGGTGCCAGAAAGGAGTGGACACTCTGGTTATGCACTCAGTCACCCCAGCCGATCAGTTGGAGCCACTGAGCTACAGCAGTGATTGTCCTGGAGTTGTTTTAGTACTTTAGATCCTGCTAAGAGTTAGTTTAACCCCCCTCCCCCCGGTAGCCGTGCAACAGACCGGCGCTAGTTAAGAGGGCAGGCCCTGCCCAGCCTATTAGCCAGGAGAGGGGGATCAGAGCAAAGGAGCAGGCTGTTCAAAGCAGCCAGTCGGGGCATTGTGTGTGGGTGGTCTTCCTCACTGACCATCACTCAGATCCCAGCAGACCCTCCAGAGCTGCTCCTGGTCCCTGGGAGGGGACCGGGGGTGGCAACAAGTGGGTGCGATCTCGGTGGACTCAAAGGCTTTGCATGGCAGGCCAGTGGGCAGCTAGGATGCACCCCCCAAGGGAGCAGCTCAGATTTGTAGAAAGCCCCCTCAGCTGCTTTTTAAAAATTGGTAATTTTGATTATGGGATAACAGATCATCTAGTTTGTCCCCAAGTTGTCAGCTGTGCCTTTCTGTGTGTGCAGAGCTTCCCATCCCTTAGAATATTTTATTTTATTTTTTCATTTATTAGTCACATTTATATGGCTGCCCATCTCACACAAAGCGACTCTGGGTGGTGTACAACAATTAGGATTCCTCTTGGGAATTATCCTGGCTAGGCCAAAGTTGTGTAGGAATTGGAACTGGCAGTGAGTTTGGGATTACTTCTTAACACACACACACACACACACACACACACACACACACACACCTCTTC
>NW_006534099.1:138647-149096 GCF_000186305.1 Python bivittatus
AGGAAGGAAGGAAGGAAGGAAGGAAGGAAGGAAGGAAGGAAGGAAGGAAGGAAGGAAGGAAGGAGCAACTTTTGCCCTCCTTCAGTTCTCTGGCACTGTGCCTGCCCTCCATGATTTCTCAAGATCACAGAAAAGGTGTCTGAGATGTCATCCACAAGCACATAATTGTCCTGGTCCTGAAGACTTGGGTTGTCACTTCCTTCTTTTGTGAATTGTTCTGCTTAGGTCCATCTGAACCCCACTCCTCATCAGGAGAAGACCAAAGCAAAGTAGTAGAGGAGCTCTGCCCTCTTCCCACCGTTGCTTCCTGTCCTGCCTTATGGCCCTGCTGGACATGTCCTCTGAAGGCATCTCCAGCAGAGCCATAACCCTACCATCCTCTCCTGGCAGCAAGACCACCTCTTCCTTTTGTCATTTTGTTAGCACTGACATAGCTGCACAACGAACAAAGTACACAGATGAATTTGTTCTCGGTTCTTGCCAGTTATAAGTAGCTTGCAATCATTCACTCCTTTTTCTCTGGTAAGCCCAACTGCTTTGATATTTGGTTTTTAATTCTCAAATCTTCGTTGCATCATTCCATCTAACATTAGCTGAACATTGTTTAAGTTCTCAGTCAACAACAGGGCATCATCTGCATGCAAGATAGATGTACATTTGTATCTCTGAGCAGCACATCTCCAACGTCACCACGAGTGAATTTCCTTGTATGTTTATCCACAACACATTCAACAGCCAAGGAGGTATCACACATCCTTGTTTTACTCCCTGCTCAGGACTGAACCCTTCACTAAGCATCATGCATGCTTTGCTTCCATCAGTTCTAGTACTGAATCGTGGGGGCCGTGGCTAATAGGTCCCTGCAGATCCCCTTCCTGGGTTCTCTGACCTGAGCAGACACTGCAAGTTCTGCAGTGCCGTGCCCCGCCCCAGCCTCTCTCTGGCTGACCCTGATCCTTGGGGGGCATTTTTATTACTTTCCAGCCAGATGGGCATCACCTTTCCAGCAGTCACCTAGGAGGATATGCTACCTCCGTTCTGCAGACCTGCTCAAACCCACGAAGGCATCATTGCTGGTCATACTGTCAGCTGTGGGCTGGCTTATCTTTCAAAGGTCCTCATTCCACCATCAGTCACACCAGGAGAGGCCCAGGAATTCTGCATTTTAAACACGGGCACAATGCCAACAGTTCTTCTTTCCATGCTATTGAGAGCAACCTGTGAAGATCATCAACAGCCATGCCTTCAGCATCTCCATAGTGACTTGGTCAGATCCTGCAGTTCTGCATTGCTGGGTTGTTTGATGGCTGTGGCAATCTCTCTCTGGCTTCGCTCCCCATTCAGTATTAGAGGTGGTCCTGGGACATCCAGCTCCCGATCGAACGTCGCTGGTGAATCACCATTCAAAAGAGAACCCAAATGGAATTAATCGATCATAGAAGCAGCACTTTAGTGCTTGGGAATACCAGGCAAATGGAGGGATGGGTTTCTGCTTGAAGACACGTGGCGAATGAGCGGTGGGTTTAATGGTGCAAAACTGGTCAGCTGCAGCCCGTTATCACCCATGCTACCAGAACCTGGTTTGCCCATGACTTGCTCCCCGCCGAGCTGCAGGTTACCAAACTCTGCCTCCAGAGGCTTCTGTTCAGGGCCCCATTGATGATGGTCTGTAGATCCTTGTAAACCTTGGTTGGTTGGTTGGTTGGTTGGTTGGTTGGTTGGTTGGTTGGTTGGTTTTGCCCTGGCCATTCTCTGTGTTGGTGCAGAAGCCGCAGGGCTGATCGTCGGTACAGCTCTGTTGAGGATCCAAATGGCAATATAGTCCAAAACTGCTTCGGGTGATGTTACTGATTAGTTGCCCCTGTTGTTGATTATGAATCCTATTCCCCATCGCAGATGTTCACCACCAGGGTAGCACTAGTGCACGGTGTGTCCAGCAACATCTGCATCAGAAATCTCCTGGGCAGATCCAGACCCAGATCCGCAGTTCAGCTGAAATGAGCAGCTCTGTTCTATTTCGGCACTTCGGTAGAGGGTTGCTCTGGTTTCCCCACTCGGGCACCCCTTAAGACTTTCCACGTGGCAAAGTTAGCAGTGTTCTTTGGCGTTGCATGTTTCTGGGTGGCACCCTGTAGCTCAGCCCTGTGCAACACCCTGAGAGCCACCAGCACCGCAACAGCAGGATCTCATTGGGCACTTTTCACTGGTGACCTGGTAATTCCGAACGTTAGGAAGCCGGCTGCTCCGTCCGTGTGGGGTAGCATCGCTTGAGGTTACGTGCTGATAAATTTTGCATTGTTCGGCAGATGGCAACCATCATTCTCAGCCATGCGATGACCACTGGCCCTCACGTGTTGTCACCCTCACAGCGCTATGAGCTAACTCTAAATCCTGATGTAAATAAAAGGATGGTTGTCTCTGTGGGGTTCTGGGGCAGTGCCAGGGTCTAGCAGCCAGTTTCAGCATGGGGGCCATAGTTGTGGAACATTTTGCGGCCGGAGCTGGCTCCCTTTTGCTGAACCGATTCTGGAGGAAAAAGGATTCCCGAGGGAAGAGGGGCTCTCTGGGCTGCTCCTGGAACCTCTGGAGCCAGGAACCCGAGAGATGCGTGGCAGCCCAGTCCGGCGGTGAGGCACCGCTCGCCTGCCAGCTCCTCCAGGCATTAAGGGTTCAGGATCCCAGAGCAAGTCTTTCCCAAGCCATTTGTTTCTCTTCCTGCCCAGGGCGCTCCAGATAGCCGGCCCCCATTGGTTGACGTCTCCCCGTGGTTGGGCGCCCATTTGGCCAAATGACAAGGCACCCAGATCCGTCGTTAGAAAGAGGCTGCCCCATCTGCTCCCTGGTTGCAGGGAACAGGGGCATCCTTTTGTAGCCACCGCCACCACCACCCTTGGGCGCATGGAGAGCAAAGGGGGGCTGGCTGAGGAGCCTGGCCTTTGGCAGACGAGATGCCCCCCTTGCTCTCCCTTCCAAGCCGCACCCCCGATCCACGCTCCAGTTTCCAGGGCTGAAATCCCGCCTCGTTCTCCGCAACGCTGCTGCTTGCAAGGACCAAGTGGTGCTACAGGCTGATCCTGGGAGGTTGTTTTTGAAGGCTTCTTTCCATCTTGAGCTGATGTTACGAGCAGAAGCAGTCCTTGGCCCTGTGGCTTTGTTTTTCTGTGTTCTCAGTGTGTATTCAAACCCTAATTACAGATCAATTAGTCTGTTTTTGAGCCCAGTATCAGAGGATTAATGAAAAGAAAATGAGTGGCCCATGGATGTTGTTTCATGTGGGGATAAAGAGCCGACAAACATGAATGGGTCTCTTGAAGTTGCTGAATAGAAGAGGGTTTCTTCATTCTGTGTCAGGCAGAGTTTATGGGATGTTGGGAGAAAGGATTATGGGAATATTCATGACCAGATGAGGGGCTGGGAAGAATGGAGCCTGGAGCAGCTCATCTTTTGAGTAAACACCAAGTAAATGGAAGGGAGAAGGGGCATTCACTGCACTCGGCCCAACGGGTCCATTGTCACAAGGCTGGGACGAGGCTTTGTGCCTCTGGGGGCTGCTGGTGGGAGAGTTGTTTAACAGGTGTTGGGAGAATTAGGGGGCGTTCGTGTCTCACCCTCTCAAAGGGGCATTGTCTGGAGCCCTTCCTCGGCATCCAGCGCAAGAGGGGAGATGCGAAACGGACAAGGCCGAGTGACCCGAGAAGCCGGCAGCGGGGCCCCCGGGTTGGCCCGGAATCCCCAGTGGCGCAGCTCGGGTGCCCCGAGGAAATGAGGCCCGGGGGCTGAGCTGGCCGGTTGGGCACCTCACTACCTCCCGGTTTCGGAATTGGCGCTGACTCTTCCGGTTCCTGCCCTTGGGGGCCTGGGCCAAGCTCTGCCGTACAGACGGGATGGCTGCTTGTCTCCGCAGCTCTTCTGCCCAAGCTGCCAGTTTGGCACCTGGCATCCTGCTTTGAGGGTTCCCGATGTCCGGGAGGTTGAAGAAAGGTTGTCTTCCTTTCACGGCTGGTGCCATCTGGGAACCCTGGAGGCTTGTTCCTTTCTGTGTGTTTGTACCTTATGCTTCCACGGAGGATTACTTGGCTCGGCTTCGCTGTTCATGATGGGCATCGCTTGGAGCCCGTAGAGCGGGGAGGAGCCTGACTTCCAGTACTGGCTCGGATAGGCTCTTTATTTTCCTGGGGAGCGTGGAGCCCAAGGGGCTCGCCCTCCACATTTCAGGGGCCTTTACGCATCCTGCTGAAGCATGTTGGCGGCGGCGGTGGCCTTTCCAAGGCTACCAGCGGTCCAGTCACGATCCCACAGCCAGCATGGTCTGGTGATGCCAGTGCTGGCCAAGAACCAGGGGGGCCCAGCTCTCGTCTCCCCTCAGCTCAGCCCACCCCACAGGGTGACCGGTGGGAGGGTGAAACTGTCGCCAAGCCTAGGGGGGATCTCCGGCAGGACAGCCTTCCCCAGCCTGCTGTCCTCCAGGCACTGTGGGCTTCCCAGTGGCCCGGCCCAGAGGTACCAGGCTGGCCTATGGTGCAAATTAGGGTATTTGGGGAGCCAACCTTGGCTGGCAGCTGCGGGTTGAAGCGGCAGTTCTGCTTGGCCACCTTGACTGTTCTGCCCCGCGCCTGGACGTGCCTCTCCTGCCCCACTGCGCTCCGGGGCAAGCTCACCCACCTTTCTGCCTCGAGGCGAACCTAGTTCCGCTTTGGCATCTCGGCTGGGGTGCCAGCTTGCTGGGGGCCCAGGCTGGGTCTCGGGACTCTCTGCCAGCTGAGTTTCTGGGCAGGAGCACTTTGCCCTGAGCTAGGTGGATCTAGCCTGGAGAGCGGGGTCTGCATTAGACGGACTGCTCCTTGGAGCAGACTGGAGTACAGGAACCGGCGTTTGGCCCTAGTCTTCCACGTAATCTTTAAACCACTCCACGTTTTGAGGAATGGAGCACAACCTCTGCAGCGGTGCCAGGGCAGTCCCTCGCCTTTCTCTGCTGGCCCACCTGCCTCTTCCGGGCTGTTTCATTCAAATGTTCTGTTAGAACAGTCAACCCTCCGGAAGAAGTGGGAGCTTCTGGAATTTGTGAGCTAGTGGCGTTTTTAATGTTTTTCTTCCTTGCATTTTTGAAGCTGATCAAACCGCTTGACCAACGTGGAGAGGCCCATTCTGGGAGGAGCAGCAGCCCTGGCCATGCGCCCTCCCCGTCCCCACCCCTTCCGAGAGGGAGCAGCGCCTGCCCCGCATTGTTCTTCAGGAAGAAATAACAGAGCTTCTCCATTGCTGGCTTCTAACCACATCCAGGATCTGGGTTCACTCAACCCAGTTAGTTAGTTTGGTTACCATACAGCGTGTTAAGCTTGGTTAGTTTAGGGCCTGATTTGGTCTTTCAGTGGCTTGGTGGGTTGTCTAAATGTAGCCCTTTTAGCACCTTATGGTGCTACCCAGAACATGGCTTCCTTCAGATTAAGACTCGGTGCAAATCCAGGCAGGCAGGGTGCGTGTTAGACACAAACCCTGGCTTGCGTGGGGCTGCCTTTGGTTTTCACTGGAGCACCTGCTGAAGGAGCAGTGAGGGAGGGGCCCGTCAGAGAAAATGCTATTCCTCCCAGGCAGAGAGAAGGCCTGGCTGCCCATTAGGCCCCCCTCAACTTGCATGCATGTCTCAGCATAGGATGCCGGCCCTTAGACACACTTCTGTGAGTTTCAGTAAAGGCTGAATAATTAGTTATATTGCTTACTGGTACCTGCTGTTAAATACAATTGTGTGGACATTTTTTTTTCATTGCTAAGTATATGCTATATGATAGATTTATCTAGAAGGAACCAAGTTGGAGGAAGCCGGTTTGAGAGCTGGTCTGAATGAATCTCATTGCATGCAATGAGTCCTCTGACGATTGCTGGGATAGAGAAGGAACGAGAGACCCTCTTGCTGCCCTTCCTAGACTTCCTTCTCTGTGCCTAAAGCTGGGAACTTGATGTTTCAGAAAAAGTTCGGGAGATCCAGGAGAAGCTTGAAGTCTTCATTGAAGCCCTCCATCAAGAGGAGAAGTAACGGGTTCGCCCAGGTAATGCCGCTGAGCTTCTTCAATGGAAATTCACTTAGTCTTGTCAAGAATCAGCGTGTTCCCATCTCCAGTAGTGGCTGTCCTTGGTTGGGGGCATGAAACTCGTCATTACTAATTTCTGGGGCTGGGTGGAAAGATGTTCCTGGGCTGGTGTGCTGGTGGAGGGATCCCTGATCGCCTCCTTAGGAAACAAGAGGCCCCTGGTCTGATCCTGGCAGTTCTCTTATTTGTTGATTAAATTTATATGCCACCCGCCTCCCAACATCTCTGGGCAAAATGGCTCTGAGAGGCCACCCAGCTGAACTTTGTGCTTCATCTTACAGACTTTGCCTCGTTTGTTGTCGTGGCACCCCTAACATTGGGCCTCCTAATCAGTTTCCCAGCCAGTTGGGGGCTGAACCTGGAGCTTCCGAATCCAACACAATTTGTTTTAAGCTGTTGCTTCCTGTAAGGTCAAATGCCTCCCGGTTCCTACCTGTGAAATCCTTGGATGGTCGGACTCTGAACACAACGGGAGGTCTGCTGCTGCAGCCTGGCAGCCTTTCCAGGAGCTCCTCCAGGCTCTGTGGCAAGAGAGCTGAGCATCTGGGTGCTGATCCTGGGCAGAAGCTGCAGCTTCGCGGGGCTTGGGACACACTTGGAAGTATAACAGTGTGCCTTGACGATTGCTCCATGTTTCCTTCATAAATTCATTTGCATGCTTCTGTTTTTCAGTTCTATGGAAAGAGAAGGCCCTGCTCTGGAGTACATGGTGATCATCTCTCCACTGAACTTTTTGGAGTCTCCCAGAATGTTGCAAAAGGGAATGCTGCACTTAGAGGGAGACGGATGGATGCTAACGGATGCGCTTCAGAATGAGAAGCAAACCAAGAAGACAACTGAAACCTGGACTTCATCGCATCCTTGAAGTGACAGCTGGTGGGGTGGTATCCAGATTGTGCAATTCTCCTCTCCCTTTTTTTATTTTGAAGATGGGATAAACAGAAGTGAGGAATTTTCGGCCTGAGATGATCTTCTCTCTCGTCTCCTCCATTATGTGTGAGACCCGAGGAGCTTAAAATAAAATTTTGGCATCTGTATGTATATCAATATCACCTTTTAATGAATATTTTGCTTGTACATGCAGTATGTTGAGATGTCCCCCAAGTGACTTTGCTTGCAAATGTTCTGTTGAGAGACCAGGCGGGTATAGCAAAGTAATTCCAGGCTTGGCTGAAGCACTTGAGAGGACTTGACAGGGACAGCAGCCCCTGTGTGTTTCCCGCTGATTTGCAGATGGACGTTCCTGATGCCTTTTGTGGAAACCTTGCCCGCAGCACCGCCTCATTCACCATTCACTTTGCTGCCATTTTCTCAGGTGGAGCAGGGAGCCCTTTGGCCACCCACATCTCATTTCCATGTTTCGTGGTCCCCGGTAGAATTTCATTCTGATTTTGTGTTGAAAGAACAGCGTGCCCAGGCGGTAGCAGATGAATGATGATGCCATGGCAGTTTGAGATGATAAGCAACTCTGGGAGAACTTTCGGGAGTTCTGTTTCCTGACTAATCTTAAGGAAACAATCCAGTTTATCAGACCTCGCCCAGTTTGCGTTCTGCCCCTTTGTTCTGAGGCTGCAGTGAGTTCCCAAATGAAAGGTCAGTTCTTTGGCTCCCCGGTCCCAGGCCTCTGCAAATCATCACATTTGCCCTGTCGCAAAACACCACCACGGGTCACCTCTTTGTAGCTATTGGTGGGCTGGAGAGGCTTAGGGAGCAAGTGGCTCCAGAGGGGCTCCTGCACTTCTTGAAAGGCCCGGCGTGGATCGCAGCAGCAGCCTATTGCACTGACCCTGAGTGAGGAACTTGCTTTTGCCAGTCCCCTTGTCCCCTTATTTTTCGGGCTTGCAAATTCTTTTGGTTTTCCTTTTCTAAGGAAAGGCAAAAGCTAAGCATCCTTTTCTCCCTCCTGCATGCCTCTTCATGGGAGGCTGCTCCTCGAGGTCCTGCCAGGGGGCAATGCTGCTGCCCCTCCAGCGCTTGCCTTAGATTTCCTTGATTGCGCCCCTCACTTAGGCCTGCTGAGACCAGAAACACGTTGATTGACAGGGAGCTCGGCTGGGCTTCCGCTCTCCATGTTGCAAAAACGCAGGGGCGTTCTGCGGGTGCCGATGCTCTCTATCTTCAGCCTTTGAAAATACGAAAGAGGAGAAGTCTGTTCTTTTAAGAACCAAGCGAAGAAGAGGTGGGGTGCAGAATGGTCCAGCGGCCGAAGCTGTTTGCATTGGCGAGGGGGAGGGAGCTCTGCCGAAGGCCGCCTTGTAGGGACCACCCAGCACCCCCTTTTTATGGCATGTTGATCTTTTTAATTTGCGCCATCGGATACACTTTGATTATAACCTCTGCTGCTGTTCTGTGTCTTCAGACGATGTCCCTCTGAAAGTTATTTATTGAATGCAGGTGTCATGGAAGAAAAATAAATGCAGGTTTTGAGCATTTAATTCCAAGTGTCGTATATGACTCCGGGCTGCCGGGCCGCCTCTCCCGCCACCTAAGAGGGCCCCGGCCCCTGTGCGCGGGCGAGCAGCAGAGGTTGGGGGGCCTCTTTTAGCCAATACCAACAATGGGAGTGAGGGCTGCCCCCCCAGAGGCAAATACGGCCAGGCTTCATCCTGGCCTCCGGTTTTAACGGGGAGGCCGTTTAAGGAGAGGCCCAGCTTGGCCCGACCTGTTCCTGTGTCTCCCGTAAGGGCAGGTGATTAGCCCAGGGCAGAGTCCCCGGGGCGGAGGCTGCGATGCGGGTCTCCCGGGATCTCCTCTGCCTTGGAGGTTGTTCCCCGCCCACCGCCCGTGCTAACTGGGGAGAAGGAGAAGCCACAGCGCCCCTCACCAGGCCCCACCCTGGAGCCCATCGCAAGGACGCGGTCTCTGCTCCCGCTTCCTCTCCAGAGGCAATGCTTTCCTGCGACCGCTTCTCCTTGGGAAGTCACAGGGGCCGACTCTTGAACGGTTTTGTTTTCAACGTCTGGATAATGGGAAGCCGGCGTGCAAGGGATGCCCTGGCTTGAAGGAGAGGAAATGAAAGGTGGAGATAAATAAGCAGGTCGGAGGAGTTATTCGCTGCTGTCTCATTTTGGGACAAGAGGTTTTATCCTCCTCATACTTTTTCAAGGGAAAAAAAGTGAGTTTAAAATGTACACTGCACTTGGTCTTTCTTTAGAGTGCTAATCCTCCGTCTTCTTTAATTAGCTGTGATGGATTGGTTTGGTAAAAGCACCAAGCATTGGGTATTTTATAGCGATCGCTAAGTGCAAAAAAAAATTGATTTTCTTTTAATTACTCAAACCGGCATCCAGAGAGAGAGTGGCTGGCTACATTTTACTTAAGGGGGTATTAAAATAAAATTACCCTAATTATTTTATTACTTGTTTTCATACAGAAATTACAGTGCATTACTGAGCAGCCCACGGATTAGTCCATCCCATAAATTTGCAAATAAGATGCTTAGGCAGAAATCTTCACTGGAGAGAGTGGGATTGGGGAGGGAGGGAGGGAGAGAAAAATGGGAAAGATTCTTGAACCGAGGGTTAAAACGCACATCGATAGTTCAGTGTGAAGATTTAGAAAACGGTCTCGGTGATTTTCACTGGATTTACGCCCACCAAAGAGGAGCTCTCAAGGCACGTGCAAAGCTGCAAGAATGCTTCGCGGTAAATTCAAGAGGAGAAAGGTTTGTCTAAGTAAATACAAATACTTGTGCTTGTGACCCATTTGCCACTGATAAAATAGGTGTGCGAGCAAAGTCCTTTCTTCATTCCTTCTTTAGTCCTGCCGTTGTCATCGGGGGAAGTAAACTCTTCCAGGGCTGTTCAAGGCTGATCCGGGAGAGGCCACCACTTGGCTGCCTTCAAGGGCCCATTTCTCCCAGGGTTTCCGACCAGGCGCCCGGCTGCTCTCCAGCCCAGCCCAGGGTGGCCCGTGGACCCGCGTGCGCGGCCTCTGCAGCCCTGGCGCTCAGCGGCCCACGGTGCCCTCCGGGTGGGACGCGTCCCGAGCGGGGCCAGGGCTAGGGGCCAAACGTGCCTCTGTCTTAGGGGAGGAGCAACAGAGGGAATGACCCCCCATGAGTCCTTGGGGTTCCTCACTGGGTCAGCCTCAGGAGCCCCTCCCCTCCACCCCCAGCCCCAATTCCTCTCTCTCCTGCCAGCATCAACGTTCAGAAAGCTGGACAGGCGGTTTGCATTTGCAAAGGCTTGGCTCCATCACTGCCACAGGGGAGGTGGGGTTCCTCCCCCCACGGGCACAAGCACCCCCCTTCTTTTTTTTGCCTATTATGTGGCAACAAAGAGCGGGCAGGCCGGGGGAGGCCAGTCCAATCTTGCCGTGTAACAGGCGACCCCCAAAGCGGCCCCCCCCCCCCTCCCTTCAT
>NW_006534099.1:149365-165774 GCF_000186305.1 Python bivittatus
CGGGGAAGGACCGTCCAATCCTGGCGAGTAAAAGGCACCCCAAACACCGCCCCCCCCGCCTCTCCCTGAATGGGCTCTGAGGTAGGTAAATTAATTCAGTGCGGGGGGCGGGGAGCCCTTTATGCCTCGGTTCCTGCCCCATTTGTTGGCAGCCTTGTCAGGGGCCGAGGGACATCCTCGGGCATTTGTTTCAAATAATTTTTGCATGACGGGAGTTAATGCCCACCTTGTCTGCGCCCACCAGAGCAGAAAGAGCTCTAGGTGTGATTGGATGCCCCCCCATTTCACAAGGAAGTGCCAGATGCGGGGGGAGCGCAGAGCAGCCCAGCCTCTCGCACACCTGCCCTGCAGCAGCAGCACGCTTGTGCAACGGGGGCGCTGCCTGCACGAGAGGCAGGTGAGCCCAGCCCAGGGAGTCTGTCCCAGGGAGGGTTCCATGCAAGATGCCCGAGTCAGGCTCCCACCTGTGTGCCCACACGCACCCCCTGCCGGGGCGCACCATGCCTGGGGAGCAAGGAACGTGGCTTGGAAGGAGCCCCAGTCCAAGACCGAGGAGCCAGGTGGGTCTCAGCCAGCTGGGAGCAGAGGAGGCAGCATCCGGGACCAGGGAGACCAAGTCCTAGTGGACTTGGGGCCGGCTGCTCACTCTCAGCCCGCTGGATTTCATTATGGGGGAGGCAGTGGGGGCGCTCCTGGAGGCAAGGCAGGGCATCAGTCCAGCAACTCCATAAATGATGGCGGCCCCTCTGAAGGAACAGGCTCTCCTCCATGCCCAGATTTTACGGGACAGCCTGGCTCCAGCAGCCCGCGCCTAATATCCGTGCAGTTGGATTGCCTCTGTGGGCTCCAGATGGGGCTTCCCTTGAAGACAGTCCGGAAGCTGCAACCACTGCAAAAGGGCTTAGGGGGGCCTTTGAGGCCCCCGCAAAGACTCCTCTGGCCGCCCTGAGCAGCCCCAGCGCTGCCCCTTCCAGGGTCCTCAGCCCGCCTCCTAAATCTTCCGCCCCAGAGAGAGTCAGCCCCACAGAAGGAGGCCTTGTCGGCAGGAGGAGGCACACGCTGCCGGTTTGCTCACCCCCAGCCTTTACGGCCTGCCCTTTGGGTCCCCTTCTGAGTTTTGTTTTTGATATCTGCATTTTTTAGGATAGGAGATGTTACTGATTTGCTTTCATTGGAAACTGTTTTCGCTTGGGCCCCTTGGGAGAAGAAATGGGGTAAAATCAATCGAAGGAACAGTGGAACAACGTGGTCCATCCCACCCTCTTTTGGTGTACGGCACGTGGGAACCCTGGCTGTATTTACACCGGCTTCAGTATTTCCCCAAGCGGACACCCCACCACCCTTCCGGACAAGGCCTGATTTTGCTGTCCCGGCTTGGAGCCTGCTGTGGCCTTATTGGTTGGCTAAACTTACAGCTGAGCTTCCAGGTCTGGGCTGCAAATCTCCAGATGATCGCTAGGTGGCAGCAAAGGCTTCAGCTCTTGGTATCTCTCTGAGCCATCTAGTGGCCGAGCGGGACTTTGCAGCCCAGATGCAGCGGCCCCGCCCAAACCCGTTGGGTAAGTTTAGGATTCCCAGTGTTTGTAAATCCAGAAAATGGGTGAACCCAGTAAGCAGCTGAAGTGGTTGGTGTGAACCCAGCCACCCGGCAGGATCAAGCTGGTTCTTTTAATCGGGCATCAACTGCCTCTCCCGCGAGAGTGCCATCGCCTGCTTCCCAACAATGGGGCTCTCGGAGGAAAAGGGAGCTTGGGTCAAGCGAGGATTCGGTTCCTCAAATTTTTGAAAGAACATTGCATTAGACAGAGATGGCCAACACGGACATTTAGAACTGGCATGGTGGCACTGGTGGCCGTATTGTTAAGGTTTGGCTCAGCAACCCCATGGGCTCTGTTCCTGCAACCCCTCCACCAGGTCATTCCAAGGCCTAGCAGATGCCTTGTCATACGGACCTAACCAGAGGCCTTTACTGGACATCACTGAAGACCAAGTCATCTTCTCCATGAGCAGCAACCCCCGAAGGAACCCCCCTGTGAAAGGGACGCCTTCCTTTCACCAGCAACCCTTTTCTTACCGGCTGAGACAATAAGCACAGAGAAGCCGCCTCTCCGGTCAGCCTGCCAAAAGCACCAAGGGGCTGCCCCTCCTGGCAGGGCATGGCCAGCTTTTCCTCCTGGCTCAGCATCCAGACCACTGGCCCCCAAGTGCACGTCCCCGGGAGGGCTCTTTGCCGGCCGCCAACCCTCCAGGGCGCAGGCAGCTTCTCTCCTGCCCTGCTTCTTCCTCCTCTTTCTTTCCCCTGGGGGTTGGGGGACAGGGAAGGGGAGTGGGAGAAACCGCCATCGTAGCCGCCCTTCAAGTCAGCCAAGCACAGCAGCCCTCATGTCAGGGCCGGAAACGGGGCAGGGCGGGGGCTTTAGCAAGCGGTTCCTCAGCCAGCAGCCTCCCGGGGTCCCTGCTCCGCAGCCAAGGCTGGTCAGGCGAGTTTCCCTCTCGTCAAGTGCCCATTTAATGGGAAGGGGTGTTGCCAGGCAAGCAACACTTTGAAGAGAAGACGCTCCTCAGGGCTGGGAACATCAGTGCAACCAACCCCCCAGCCCCCCCAAAGAGAGTCGACTGAAAAAGGCAAATTCGAGGGCATTTATTTATTTAAACAATTCCTATAGCTGCCCATCTCGTAACAAGGACCCCACTGCCCCTCCTTGTCCAAGGGAGGAAGTGATACCTGGACCAAGCCACAAAAACTGTCCAGAAGCGGACCTGGTGTGAGCTCATGAAGCCAGCCCCTGTGTCCTGGTGGGCCGCAGCACATGAAGAAGCGGCTCCACAAGGCCGAGGATCCGGCCATGGCTCTTCCGGTTCCCGGCTGGAAGATGGGCCTTTCCCTCTCCACTGAGCAGCTCCAGGACGTCCCACCCACCTCAATCTGCAGATCTGGCCTCGTGCAGATCGAGTCTGCAGTCCCTCTGGCTGGCCTTTTCTGTCAAGCACTGCCCGGATCCCACAGCTGCCCAGGGGCCTCTGCCCCTGCCCCTCTGGTGCTGAGCTGCTGCCCAAACCCCAGACGGTGCAAATGAGAGAAGAACAGGGGCCCAGGGAAGAACGAGGAAAATGCCAGCAGGGCAAATATCAGACTAATGTCGAGCTCGACAGCCCCGTGAGCCACACTGTCTTCTTTTCTTCCTGTGAAGTGGAACTTGGCAAGGGGCTCTGGAATCATGCTCCGTGTGTAAGCAGCCCCCGGAAGCCCCCATTTACTCTCCTGCTAGAGCCCTCGGCCTGCTGCTCCGAAGCCGAGAACAGCCAGCCAGCCAGCTGGGACCCCCTCACAGCGGGACACCGAAGGCCCTGGGAAGCTCTCCCTCCCGGGGAAGGGTTTACTCCCGGGCCAGCCGAGCCCCTCCCGGCTGGCTTTCGCCAAGGAGGGAGCCTTGGTTGGGTCCCCCTCCAGGGCAACCGGCTAGTCGGCCTGTATGGGAATGAAAGCAGGGCTGTTGGGAACTCAGTGGATGGGGCAGGGCCCCTTGCACTCCAGGCCAGGGGCCAAACTGGGGCACTTTTCCCGGGCCTGGCTCAGGGAGGGGCTCTCTAGGTTATGCCGATTAGCAGGTTCAGATGGGTTGGGTGGGCAATCACACCACCACCGTTTGGAAGTTCAGGGCTTTGGAGCAGAGACGGCCACGGGGGATCTCAGACTGGCTCCCACACGATGCGGAGAGGGAGGAGTGAACGCCCCGCCTGAGGGCCAAAAACGGCCACGCTGCGTCCAGAGAGAGCCACCGTGTGAACCCAGAGCGGGACCTCCTGGCCACAGGGCTGAGCTGCCTCTGATGCGCTGAGCCTGGATGCCCAATTGCTGTGCCCACGCGACTCCCTGCATCTGTGTCCCGAACTCACTGGGCAGCTGGGTTCTCCCACGGCCCAGAGGCACGCGCCCAAGAATGGCCGCTCGGCCCTGCAGGGGAGCCCAGCCTACCACTCTCCCAGCTGGTTCGCTTCCTGTTGTGGGGACCTGGTCGAGGAGTGCAAGAAGGCTTACCTCTCCGTAGCCTGCCTAACCGCAGGAGGCCCGGTGGTGGCATGGCTGGTGCTGGCAACGGCGGGCACCAAGAAGGCTGCCAGTTGCTGGGTTTGGGTTTCAGCTGCGCTGGTTTCCCCCAAGCACGTTTGGCTGCCTTCACATAAAACGGGGACGAGAAGAAAAACCCAGCAGGCCTTGGGAAGAGGAGCCGAAGCAGCGAGGGGTGAACGCCAGGGCCCTCTTCTCTCCCTGAAGGGACGCCACCGAGGCACCCCAGGCCAGACCAGGGCTTGGCAGTTGCAGCCGACAGCTGGCGAGGCGAGGCGAGGCGAGGCGGAGCCAGGCCGGGGCCCCAGCACCGGGGAGTCCCAACAGCCTTCCCCGCTCTGACTCCCAGGCCGGCAGTTGGGATCCCCCCCCTCCCCGCGTCTGGCAAAGCCTGCCCAGTGGGAGCACAGCCCCCGAGCTTGGCTGGCCCAGAGCTGCTGCCGCGATGCCATCCAGAGCAGCAGCGGAGCAGCGCAGGGCTGAGCAAGGGCCACAAAGGCTGACGGCGGCCAACCGCCTGCAGGGATGGGTGGTGGGGTGGAGTGGGGCCCACCGGGGAGACACCAATGAGCTGCGGCGCCAGTGAGAGAGTCTCACTTCAGCCCTTGGCAACCGCAAGCGATTCAAGTCTCTCCCAGCCAGGTGGCTGAGCCTGAGCGGTCCTCTCAGCACCCCCTGCTCCATCTTGGGGGCCAGGCCATTAAGGGCCCATCTTGCCCCAGAGAGCAGCCTCCCCTCGGAGGGTTTTGAGAGCGACACCCCCATTCTCACCCGCCCCGACTGCCTTCTGCCTAGAGGAGATGCCCAACCTCTTGTGCCCGGCGCCCCTTTACTTTTGCTGAATGAAGCCCCCGGCTGGGTGCCGCCTCCATCCCACAGGCAGCACTTTTGTGACTCTTGACAAGCACCTGCTTCCAAGGTGAGGCACCATATTGTCCCCCTGCTCCTTGGACCCAACTGTTGATGCTGAAGGCAGATTTTGCCTAGAGAGGGAGATACCCGGCTTTTGGCGTGGGAGTTGCCTCCAGCAAGACTCTGCACCCAGCACAGGGTGAACCTTCTTGCTTGAGGCCCCCAGTGGCAGCCCAGGCCCTCCAACGTGCCAGACTTCTTGGGGGGGGGGGATGAAGATCGGCCGGAGGGGGGGTGGGCCCCCAAGGGGGGAGTCTGGGAACCCCACCAGCCGGTGTGTCTTGGACTTCAGAGCAGCAGTTCCTGTGGGTGTCCAGGGACTGTCCAGGAGCACCTGGGCTTTCCTTTGGCCCACCTGTAGAGCCCCTTTCAACCTCTGACCCGACGGAGGCCAAATCCTATGAAGAATAGCTAAAGGAACTAGGTATGTTCAGCTTAAGGAGGACTGAGGGGAGACACGAAAGCCATCTTCCAGTCCTTGAAGGGCTGCCCCAGGGAAGAGGGCATCGATTTACTCTCCTCCGTGGCACCTGAGGGTAGGACAAGAAGCAACGTCAGAGGGAGCTCCCACCTGGAAATAAGGGGAATTTCCTGACCATGAGAACTATTCAGCCGTGGGACAGCTTGTCTCCCGGAGATGTGGGAGCTCCATCGCTGGGGGTCTTCAAGAAAAGTTTGGACCACCCTTTGTCCGAGATGGTCTGAGGACTCCTGCCTTGGGCAGGGGCTGGACGAGAAGACCTCCAAGGTCCCTTCCAACCCCAGGATCCTATGAGAAGCCATGACTTGCTCAGGGCTCAGAAGACCTTCGGCAGCTGCCTCCAGCTCTTCATCCTTGCGTTGGATCATTTCGCTCCCCCTCCCTGAGTAACCCGTTAATTGCTAAATAAAACAAGTCAGCCTTCAAGCTGATTAGCCCAGATTAATAGGTTGCAGGTTGTTTCGCTCTGCCCAGCCATTTATCAAGAGGAAGCGAGAGGCCTTAATGATTTCGGGGCTGGGCAGCGAGGCTTCCTCACTGCCCCAGAGGCGTCTAATTGCCCTTCCCAGGCTGTGACCTGGAAAAATCCTGTGACAGTCACCATCCGCGCCTGCCCGCCCGCCCCCGCTGGGCTCCTCCGCTCCGCAGGCTGAGGAGGCCATCTCCACGGACTTCATTACGAAGATAGATAGAGGTCAAGTGTCCAGCCACCACACGGCTGGGCCGGGCCGGGCCGGGCCGTTTCTCAGCCTCAGCAGCGTGCACTGGATTTCAGCCCCGTTCACTCCAGCTTTTAATCACGTGTGGAGAAAGGTGTGCGTGTGTGTGTGCCAAAGCTAAGTTGTGCAGCGAGTCCATTCCTGAAGAGGTTGATCATAGTCCGTTGGCAGCACTCTTGCTGGGGCCCAGAAGCCTGTTTACGCTGCTGCTACGTATGACGAGGTTTTGCTGCAGACGCCGAAGGGGAGCCTCCTTCTAAACCACGTGAAATGGATGCCGGTCATTTCGTGTCTCCTCTTCCCAAAGTTGTGCCACACTGGAAGGCAGGGGGGTCTTTCAAGCCACGTTCTCTCCTTGAGCGACCTGCAGGCCTTCCTCAGGTGGGTCGGCCATTGTGGGAACCCGGGGGTCGCCAGGCAACAACGGCAGTGATGGATGTGGATTAGAAGAGGAGTGGCCGGGCTGGTGCCAGGGCAGGGCTGGATCGGTCAAGGGTGGGACCGAGCAGCCAGAAGCCACGCACCTTCTGCCACCCCAGCCACTTCCTCTGGTGGTCCAGCAGAGAAGCACCGTGGGGTTCTGTTGAGATGGGCACTTTGCCCAGGTGGGCTCTTTTCTTGGAGAAGGAACTCTGGAGGCTGGCCCTCTCCTCGCTTGCCCGTCGCAGCAGCACCAGCGGGCCACTCCAGAGGTCCAGGGCCATCCCCCGGGGCTCAGGGCTGCCTTTTCCTTGCTCCATGGCCGGCAACCATAAGCAACATAACCAGTTTTTCCTGCTTCGGCGGGCACAGAGCCAGGATGCACAACCTTCCCGGCTTCCTCTTTTGCAGGTGGGTGAAGGGAGCATAGCAGTCTTGTTCAGTCAACAGCGAAGCCACCTGGAGTCCTTTTCCCAGGTATTCATATTTCCTGGGTCCACTTTTTTCGCTTCTCAAAGTATCAGAACAAGATCGGCTCATCTCCTGTCTCCTGGCCTTTCCCCTTCCTCTCAGCGTTCTTCTGAGGTCACCCCCGTCAATGCCTTTGCCACCCGGGGAGAGAAGCCATCAGGCCTGGGCGGCTTGAAGCAGAAGGATCTTCTCTCACCTCTTGGCTGCCTACGTGGACTTGTCCTGCAATGCAACTTCCGACAAGTTGGGTCACCCTTTTCTTTTCTGAAAAGTCAGATGCAAAATAGGATTTGGACCACTCAGCCTTCTCTCTGTTGCCCATCGCCCTCCTGCCAACTTCTCCAACCAGCAGATCAGCTGTCTCCTTGCCTTTTCCTCTTGCTCTGCACCTACCCAGAGAAGCCTTTTGGGTCGTTTTTGGCTTTCACTGCAAGCCTCAGCTCCTCCTGACTCTTGGCCTTCCTTACGGATTTGGGCTATTTCCCGATACTCCGCTTTTGTCCTGTGTTCCTCTTTCCATTTTTTAAACCTGTCCTTTTTGGGTCTTCCTGTGTCCAAGAACTCTTTATGCAACCACGCCAGTCTTGTCAACGGCTTCTTTCTCTTCAGTCATGTTTGTGTTTGAGCCTGGGTTCCCTCGTTTTTCAGAATTTCCCAATCCTCCCAAATTGTCTTTCCCTTCAGGGTTTCCATCCATGGAATCTTTTCCCCTCTGCTTATGGAAGTCAGCTCTCTTGAAGTCTGCTCCCGTGTATCTGATTATCTTCCATTCTCCCTGCCTGCCCTGTGGGGAATGCCAGAATCGCACTCCTAAGGCTCATGCAGCTTCTCTGTTAGTAAGCGTTACATCCAGTATACCTGACCCCCTAATTGCCTCCTTCGTCTTTTGGACAAGGTACATTGAGAACCTGTCGGATCCCCCACTTTCTGCAAAGTTTCACTCCCACTTGATATGGAGGTAGTTAAAAAACCCCACTGGACACCTCAGCCATCTGATGTGCAAAGATTTCATCCGTATCTTCTCCTTGGTTGGGTGGCCTTGCAGGTCACCCCAGTATTTGCCTCCCTGTCCACATACTGTACGTATGTCTCCCAAAGACGGTGCAACTCCAAACAACTCCTTCTTTTGTATATGCCATTGCCTAGACTCTCCTGAAAAAGAAGAGGGGAAAGCTATTTAATGAGATGAAGTCCAGCTGTGACCTTGTGTTCATTGCCCTAGGAGTATGCAAAGTATCCCGATGATAATTACTTGTTGCTTCTTGGAGGAGGAACCTGTTCCTTGGGAGGGAAAGCAGGCGACTTGTCAGCCACTATTCTCCGGGCCTCCCCCGCACCCAAGGACAATGCTTTTCAGCCGTCGGAGGGGGGTCCGTCAGCCCCCTCAGAAGGACATGATTCCAGCACAGCAGGACGGGTTGTGCTGAGGATCCCGTGCGCTCTCATCACAGTCGCTACCCTCTGTGCACTGGTTGTAAGAGAAGGGGAACTGGCGTGTGGCCCAGCCTCAAAATGAGTGGTTCCAGTGGGGCATAGACGATGCAGCAGTGGGCTCCAGTGCCCCCTTCGCCATTGGCCAGAGAGGCTGCGCCTTGCTCATCCCTTGGCAACCCGCTGCTTCTCCACCTAGTAACTGACTAGAATGATTTGGCGGGGATGACTGTCTGGGAAGCCCCTTCTACAATATCCCACACACACCCACCATCCCCCAGAGGCAGCCCACCATCGTCCAGTCAAACTGAAGCAGAAGCCACTTCGGGAGCCCCGCTGGCTCTGGGAAATGAGGGGGCTGGGCGAGAAGCAACCCGCCTGAGCTGCGGGACCTGCTCTCTCCGGCTTCTGGGTCCCAAGTCCTGGCACTGGCATGCTGGCAGATTTGAGGTTCTCTCTGGCTTTGGCCCCAGGAAACTCTGGGCCCTCTTGGTCCTTGCAAACAGGTATTTTGGCACCTGCTCGAAAGTGAAACACTGAAAGCTGAACGTTTTCAAAGATGGCGATCCTCTCTGGCCCCAGAGAGGCTGCGTGTGTTGGGCAAACCATGGCTGCTTTGGAGCAAGAGTTTCCTTGGCTCCTCCTGCCTGGCACAAGAGGTGGTACAGAGCAGCGTCTGGCCCTGGCCAGCAGCAGTCCCCCTCATCCATGCTTCTAGTCCTCTGGGATGAACAACTAGCAGGAGACAAGACCTCTCCGGATACATTTCTGGTTCTCCCCGACAGGGAGAGGTTCCTCCTTCTGATTGCATTTACATGCTGCTTGACCTAGATCTGCATTTCTGTGCCAATTTCCTGTGTGAATTTCCCCTTGCCTTCTTCACAGGAGCAAGGAGCTCCCAGCTCTTGTTTGTGAGTTCAACAGGGGTGAACTTCAGCCACGACCTTCACCAGATTTTGCAGCGATCCTTTGCACGTGCCCCCTATTTTTCTCTGATTCCCTGCACATCCCTGCAGCAGAAGCTCTGGGCAGCTGGAGGCCTTGTGGTGACTGTCCCCTGAAAGCCGCAAAGCATCTGCAGAATCCTGGCCTCCCCCGATCCCTTCTTGGAAGCAAGAGGAGTGTCGAGAAGCCGGGTTTCCGGAGCAGCCCGCTAGGAAAGCGCATCTTCCAACCAGACGCTCCACAGGGATGGTCCACCCCGCAGAGTTGCATCAAATCAGCCGCCAGCTAATCGGGGCAGTTATCGTTTGAGAGGGCCAACAGCACACCAGGCGTTGCCAGGAACGCTTCACAGTGTCGCACACCTTGGACATGGAGTCGCCTTTGTAGAAAACCGGCTGGGCTCTCCCAGTTGCTGCCATCCCCATCCACCACTAAGCCATTTTGCTAAAAGGTGCAGGGTGAGGGCTGCCATTTCTGGAGAACTGGGGGGGGGGCCTAAGTCGCAGCGCTGCTTCTGCGCTGCAGCTGCTTCCCTGCCTCCCCCCCAAAGCCCTTCTGCCTTAACTTGCCCCTGGCCCCGCCCTTCTGCCTCGGTCTTACGACCAAACCAGGGTGGCTTTTCTGCCATCCGCTGGCAACCGAATGAAAAGGAGGTTTCCAGCCAACCCGTTGATCTAGCGCAGCGCTCTAAAGAAACCAGCCAGGTCAGCTCCCCAGCCGAGGCCTTTGCGGAAACTTATTCCCTCGGCAGTTAATTACCAGCCTCTTCCTTAGTGGCCCAGTTTGCACTTCCCTTGAAGTCTCTGAGGAGCACAGCAAAGGCGTCCGTGATTAATGGGCGTTTGCTCGGCCCAGCCGCCTTGCTGTCACTAGCCGGGGCTGGAATGAGGGCAGCCCCGCTTCCCCCACACGCGCTGCAAGAAATGTCCTGGCCCACCTGCGCGCCTTGTGCTTTGCCAGCAGGACGGGCCCGGAGACACCCACGCACACCCATCCAGAGAACAGCTGTGCTGGATTCAACACCTTCCTTCCTTCCAGCAGCAGACGCACCGCCAACACTGCAGGGCTGGTGTCCCTGCCTCCTCTCTCTGCGCGCAACGAGAGGCGGAAAGGGCCTGTCGTCAGCCCCGCTGTTTCGGCTGCTTCCAGCAGGAATGGTGGGCAAGGGAGCCCAGGGGGTGGACAAGGGGAGTCTGGACGTGTCTCGGGGAGCCCTTGTGCTCAGCGGAGGGGCAAGGGGGAGCCCCCGACACAGGAGTGGAGCTGCTGGGGAGGGGGAGCAGCGACGCCAAGCTCCCCTCTTCCCTCGGGAGGAGGGTTGTGGGCCCTCCGCCCCTTGCACCTCTCCCCTGCCTTCCATCTCTGAGGCATTCAAGGGAGCACAGAGAAGAAGGCTGCAAAGCAACAGAGGTGGATCGCAGAAGTAATGCCCGGCCTCCCTGCTGCACGTGAAACCTGGTGGCAAAGCTTGCAACTGGTGAGGAGGAAAACTGGTATTCTGGGGATGGACGGCTGGAGCCAGGGAGCCAACGGGCACCGGCACATCAGCACCCTCTCGCTCACTCTTATTCCTCCCAACCCAGAGCCTGGCGGGGGGGGACCACCTCTTTCTTTTTTCTTTCCTTTTCTCCTTTCTTTTTTCTATCTATCTATCTATCTATCTATCTATCTATCTATCTATCTATCTATCTATTTATCTATCTTTCTATCTATCAGGCCTCCTTGAAAAGACAGCAGGGCTGCCCTCTGGAGGGATACTCTTCTGGGGAAGGAGAAGGCACATCTCCTGGGCGCCATCAGATGGCACTGCTTTAAAGATGGGACCTGGAGCATGCCCACTTGGTTGAATCTTCCTCGTGGGCAGACACAATGGGAGAACGTTGGTCCTTGAAATGCACCCAAAGGCTCACCGGTAACCAGAGCAGCTGACACACAAGAGCGTATCAAGGTACGCCCATAGCTGGCACACCAGATGAACCTCAAGGCTCAAAGGCCTTCCTGAAGAAGCTGTTGCCTGCTCTTTGAGTAGGAGCTGTGGGTCCAGGAGGACCTCCAGTTGGGCATCACTTCTGTCCAGGAGAGGGCTGCCCATTCAGAACTGGAAAGGGAAAGTCCATCATACGGGAAGAACCAGGAACACCCGGCTCCTGGGCCTCCAGCTGCCCGCACCCCAACATGCCCTCAGTGCATACCTAATCACCCCCCATCCTGGTCACCTGGCTTCACTGCAAGGTTAGAGGAGGTGCAACACAGTTGACTGTATGCCCCTTGAAGTGTGATGGGCTGTGGTGGTGTAAGGGGAAAGCCAGAAACTAAATTGTGGCCTTAAGTGGTTTCATCACAGGCTGGACAATGAAATGAAGACAGAGTGCCCCAGGAGGAGAGAAGGGGGTGGAAGCCAGCATCAGACGGAAGTGGCAGCCGGGGCTAGAGAAAAACCTCAATCAAATCTCTAAAGATAGATAGATAGATAGATAGATAGATAGATAGATAGATAGATAGATAGATAGATAGATGATAGCTAGATCTCGTCTCATCTTGTGTCAAATGCAGGAACTGGGAAAGGGAAAATTATTAATCTAAATGTAAAAAAAAATATTCTAGAAAATTATAAACTTTAATAAAAGTATAGATTTATATAATTATTGCCCAACGCTGGGCCACGTTGATGCCAAAAATATTTCCAGCCAGCAAGTCATTCTGTGTGCATGTCAGTCCCAAGGGGCACTGTAAAAGATGGATGGTTGTTTGAATAGCGCCACATTCGCAGTAAATATCCTTGTCCTCAGGAAGAAACCCCCATTTTTCCATATGGTCTTTAGTTCTAGCCAAACCAGTGCGCAGTCTGCTTACACATCTCCAAACCACTCCTCAGATGGAGATAGATAGATAGATAGATAGATAGATAGATAGATAGATAGATAGATAGATAGATAGATGAGACACAGAGAGAGAATTTCCTTTTGATGACATGCCAGATTTCTAATTAAGAATGATGGAAAGTTGCAAAGTGACACTAATTTATATGTTGCAAATCTTCAAAAATGGAATAGAGCCTTTGCCCTTCAAGCCAGTGGATTTCTCTCTTCTCCTGGCTCAGTCTAGAGGGAATAATTTATACTTTGAGAAGAAATATCTCCAGATGTTCTATATACATCTCCAAGAGTGACCAAGAGAGAGAGATTTGAGTTCAACATTACTTTTCCTTTCCAGAGACTAGAAAAATAAAACAATCCCAGACAAATATTTAAACTGTGCCTATGAGGGCTGCTCACACTCTGACAGTGCCTCGGGCATCATGTGGACGAAGCACCTTCTGCCACACATCAAAGCACCCCCATCTTTTCGGGGCTTCCACGGAGGCCCAGAAAACGTGATGACTTTAAGGAGTTGGTTCTTGAATGCGGGTGGGAGTCTTAAAGCAGCCGTGCTTCTTCATGAAGGGGCCTGCGAAAGACCAGCGGCTTTAATGAGTAGCCGGGAGGCGCTGGGCTTGCCCAGGTGGGAGATCCAAAGCACTTCCTGCCGTCCGTTTCCAAACAGCCCCAGGAGGGTCTGCAGGAGGGGTCAAAAAAGTCAAGGTGGCCCCTGCAGCTGTGATTGAAGCCCCCCCCCTTTTAATGCACGGTTGTGGCCTCCATCTTCACATTTTTGCATCCCACGGATGCCCCTGTCCAGCCCTAGATCAAACCATAGCTGTTGCGCCTTTGTTGAAAACAGAAATTTCCTATCATCACAGAACTCTCCAGTTGAAAACAAGTGGAAATACAAAAATGATATAAAAGAAATCTTGATACACAACCAATTTGTTGTCACTGGATTCCAATTTATTTAATTCTTTACTTGCCTACTAGTCTTACTTGCCCTTCCCGTGACAAACCCCTTTCCGACCCAAATACAGTCAATAAGGTTTCAAAACTAAATAAGCAAAACAGCGCTTCAAAAGTTGCATTAACCTGAATGACTTTTGGAAGAAGCAAAGCCCACACAGCCCCAACTTTCAGGGCCAAATTTTAATATTTGAATAACAGCCTTGTTTTGATTAAACAGAACCACCCCAAGTGCCATTTCTGGTGGAACTGTCATATACGTAAAATAGATAGGACGTCGAGCCATGATGGGCCCCCTGCTCAGGGCGTGTTGGAGCCCTCCTGGCAAGGGAACCTCTGGGGGCAGCAGCAGGAGGCGGTTTAAGCAGCCTGGAAGGGACAAGCGACCGGCAAGCTCGAAGGTTCGGGCTAAGTTGTGGCGGAGAATCCATCGTTTGATTATTCCTGACCCCAGAAAGAAAATTTATTAGTGCTTTCAGGTTCGCACAGTCGTACTTAATGGAGCGTGTAATGCACTCATTTAGTGCCTCGTTAGCATAATCACCACCTCCGAGGCCTCCACATTTCCTTGGCTGGCAGCCACTTCAAGACCCCCAAAGTACGTCGCCACATGGCATGAGACCTTTGGCCAGGAACTCCTCTCTCCAGCGCCGGAATCCGGTAATCTCCCACTGGATGGAAACACCCGTGACTCTCAGCGAGGGAAATCAGATGGAAACACAACTTGGGACCCCTCCAAAGCACTGCATTTGGGGGTCGGTCCCACCTTTGCATCTGGGAAGAAAAAGGTGCTTCTGGACCACAAGGATTGTAGCATCACTAGGGAGGAAGCCTCCCCCAAAAGATGCTCCAAATGAAAGAAGATTTGTGGATCTGCCTCACTTTTCAAGACAGCAGCAAGTGGATCCCCCCTCCTTAAATTGCAGCTCCCCATTAAGGGCCAGCGAGGTGGGTGGTGACCCCCTTTCAAAAGCGAAGGAACTCAGTGGAAAAACCATTTCAAGCAGGGTCTTTTCCCCGGGCGCAACCTTCTGGGCAGGGAGGGCTCCGGAGGCCGGCCAGCTGGGTGCTACGCCTCCCCAGGCTCTGTGGGGGACGCCTCAGGAGAAGCGGCTTGTGGGGCTGTGGGAAGGATGCAGCTCAGGACCAGGCGGGGACTTCTGCCCTCCAATTTTCAGCAGCCACCAGGGAGCCCATCTCTTGGGCCAGTGAACCAATTTGCCCCCCTGCCCCCCATTTGATTGATGCTGATCACTTTGCATTTCTCTTTTCACTTAGCGCCCCCCCCCCGTTTCCTGTTCATTTCCCATTCTCTGCAGCGGAGCAGAAACATCTGAGGCTTGACGGACCACCTTCTGGTGCCCCCCTTGTAGCATCCTGTGACATGCTGAGCTCCATCCTGGCCCCCGCTTTTTCCCTTGGCAATCTGCTGTCTTGGCCCCCATCTTAGCTAGGGCTTTGGCTACCCTCCTTCCTGCTTTGTGCTGCCTGATGACCGACCAGTGTCTGCCAACGCTTTTGTGAGATGCGACCCGCCTCTTTCCAGGAGTCCCTTGTGAAGGAAATGGAGACGGTGGTCACAGAACCTGAGCCCTTCGTGGGGCCACCGTCTGCACAGCCCAGGCTTGACCAAAGTCCCAGTTCCCCACCTGCATCTTCCAGGCCTGGCAGACCCTGAAGACCCTTGTAAGGTCTCTTCTGGCTGCACCATTTGTCTCACATACACACGAACACCCTTAGATCCAGGGGAAAGGATAGTTGCCAGTGGGTTTGAAGAGTCCTGGGACCCCCTTGTCATGTCCTGAAAGCCACCTTACAGGTCCTGTCCCCATCCTGTCCTCCTGCTTGAAGCTCTGCTTTTTTGGCCCCAATCCTTGGCTGTAAATCCAGATCTGGGCTTTTGCTCTGGATCTAGTTCTCTTCTGGTAAGGCCGGCAAGGTGCCTGCCAACACTCCCCTCCCATTTTTTGGAAGATGTACCCCCTCTCTTCCCCAGAACCCGCCACAGAGATAATGTAGCTGTCAGAGGGTTGGAACAGTCTCAGTGGCCACATCCTGCAGGCCGGCCCTTGGAAGGCCACACGCCCCCCGTGAAGTCGTCGTGGTTTTGCACATGCCACCTGTGATGCATCTCTTCTTCCCCAGGGAGGCTCTTGGGCTTCCCGTGGGGCCCAAGGCCCTCCGACAATGTTCTGGGCACGGTTTGCTTGGCGGCTGTGGATTGCCCGCTCTCAGGGCCACCTGGCATCGGTTCTTGAGCTCCACTGGCATCGAGTGCCTCCTGGTCCCCTTGCTTCTTTGGGGCTCTGCCAAAGGGGTGGTTTTCCTGTTCTTTGCTGTCCGCTTCATCGCTCCCTCCCCAAGAGAGTAGCCACTGTTTCCTCACGTCCCTGTACTTTCACCCCCAAAGGACCCAAACCTGCCCCTGCGGAGGTGGACCCTTCCTCCCCTTCGGACAACAAGCAGGCACTGCACACAGTCAAGATGGGGGCCACAAGGGTGCAGTCAAAGCTTGGCTTGGTTTTTAGGTGAGTTGCAGAATGCACATAAAGAGCATCGTTCGCACAATCATAAAGATCTTCTTGACATTTTTGACCACACCCTGTGGATCCCCCAGCCCCTTCCTCTGGACGCTCCCCCAACCCCCTTGCCAGGCTCCTCCTTGCTCGCTCTCTGGAACCTGGACTCCTTATATGGCCCCTCGAGCCAGACTGTCTTCCTGACCCTGCTCCAAGGAGGAGGCTGAGCCCCCACCCCAAGGGTCCCGGGAAGCACAGGGCAATCATGGTAGATAACTTCTGCCCCCCCCAGATAAAAAGGGAAGGAGGATTGATAATAAAGGGCCGCTCAGGGCCAGGCTGCTGGTGAGCAAAGGGCTGCCCCTGTCCCAGGAGCTGCTCGCAGGACCCGCAGCTGACCTGGCACATCAGCCAGAGCAAGGGGCTGCCCCATTCACGCAGGAGCCTCTCTCTCGCTTGCAGGCAAGGAGGAGGGCAAGGGGGGGGGGAGGCTTTCCTCTGCAGAGGCCCCCCCCACCGGGCAGGGAATGTGGGGCTCTTGCTTGGCTTCAAAGCCGCCTGCAACCCTCCAGACTGGCGTGGGGATGACGGGAGTTGCAGCCCAGCACAGCT